>OZ010732.1:15643930-15902640 GCA_963932275.1 Andrena praecox
AAAGCGGAGGAATAATTTGAGGAAACGCAACTGTCCCGTTGACGCCTACAGTCGCACAAAAATCATTAATAATAATATGATAGTGACGTGCATACCACTTAATGTGAATGTCATTTGATATCTGATAATCAGAATAATCCTGCGCACACGTAATATCGACTTACACGATTATTTGCACGAGAACACACTGCTAGCAACACTGCATTATAAATACGTAGATAGGTACTGCGAACATGCAGCGTATTTTTGTCGTCTTTATTCGTGTTATTTAGTTACGTCGATGTATATCAGTGTACTCGTTTAGAAAATCACGTTCAAACGAGCGTTCTACGTTTCTTTCTTTCACCATTTGTTACGGAATACGGTCGCTGACATAACATGGGCAATTTATCAAACATAAATTCCATATAAGATGGAAATCTAAATACGCTTAATTTGTCATGGCAGCCACGCTATGTATAGGTAAATTGTTAGGAAAGTTTCGTCGAACAATTGCGTTTGTTATAATTTTTTAAAGTATTTCCCGTCGCACTTTATACACTTCACCATACGCCGAAACCAGTTATCAAAGATTTGTTCCCACTTTTCCTCAGGTACAGCAGCGCATGCTTCGTCCCACGCAGCAACTAATTCATCTTCGTCTGCGAAAAGACGTCCCCTTAATTGATTTTTGATACACGGAAATAATTCAAAGTCACAAGGGGCAAGATCTGGACTGTACGGAGGATGCTCGAGTAATTTCAAACCAGAATTCTCTAGGAATTGCTGCGTGATACGCGCTCGATGCGGCGGGGCGTTATCATGGTGAAGAAACCACGAATCCATTTTTAAACGTGGTCGTAATTTCTTCAACGATTCGATGACCCGCGGCAGACAACTCTCAACGTACCAGATTGCTGTGACGTTCTTTTGGTCATTCAGGATCACTCGTTCAATTAATCCACATTTCCCAAAAAACACAGCGATTACCTTCTTTCGAGCTGACTGCGCGTGCTTCACTATTTCCGGGGCTTCCTCGGCTCTAGCCACCCACGCCTTGCTTGGCGATTTTGCTGGCGCGTCAGAATAATACAACCACGTTTCGTCACCGGTCACGATAGAATTCACCAACTTCGATGTTCCGGATTGAAATTTTTTCAACATGTCTCGGCACCACTTAATTCTGAATTGTCTCTGCTCTTCCGTAAGCTTGTGAGGCATCCAATGTGTACAAAATTTTTTCAAATGCAGTTTGTTATGCAGACTTGTGTGTAAGTTCTCAGTTTGCATACATGTCGCGTGGGGATTGTGTTTAATTACCGAAGTGACCAGTTCTGCCGGCCGCCCGGGATATGGATCGTTCTCCAAGTTGTAATTACTATTTCGAAAACCTTTGTACCATCGTTGTATGGCGCTTGAGAAAGGATGTTTATTACGAAATACGTCGAGTAGTTTTTTATGCCACTTATTGGTTGATAAACCGCGTTTAAAATTTGATAGAATAATCACTCTGTGATTATGCATTGATAAAAATGACATTTTTTTAACTTCACTCAATGAATACTTGGCACCTACTGAATAGAAACGGTTAAAACTTGGCTCTGAGTGTATAGAAATGGTCCTTGTTTAGACTGGCAGATACATGTGCCTTCCTGGTTATTTGCATCAGCGTACGACAAAACTTTCCTAACGCTCCATATATTTCGAAAATCTAGAATCGTTCATATCTACTAATTAATATTTCTGACGACTTTCGAAGGAAACACAAAAGAGTATGAAATTTTTCTGTCCTTTAATTATTATTAGTTGTATGTTCTTTTTTTTTGCATATGGAGATAAGAATGATTTCTTGTGAAGTTCAAAATAATTTAATGTTCCCAGATAGCACACGACGTCTTTAAGACGTCCATCTTACGTCTGTTTTTGGTCTGAACGTCTTAGACCATATTAAGACGTCTTTAAGACGTCTGTGCGGAGACATTTCTAAGACGTCTGTCCGAGTAAGTGTTTAGGACGTCTCTAAGACGTCCATGCCAAGACGTTTTTTAAACGACTTCGTTTAGATGTCTTAAAGACGCATGGATAGTACGCGACCGCCAGGCGGCGACCGGGCCGAGCGCTTCGCGCAGGTGGGATACAGCAGTCATGCCTATAAGAGAGCCGGGCAGATCATATACCGTCACTCTCTAGTACCGGCGTTTTTTGCAGAAGGAAATTTATATTTTCAACTTGAACTTGAATATGCCAAAAAATGTCTCGATCATTCGCTATTGCAAGACGTTATTCTTTTTTATGAAGAAACGAAAATATTGAGCAGCATGAAAATTGACTCTCTCAAATGAGGACAAGAGCAGCTACTCGACGGGCTTCTTTTTTCAAAATACTTAATTTCATTAACACGAATCAATAAACACGAATCAAGTCACGCTTAATATCTCTAATATCTCTATAAAGAGCTGCAGTAGGCCTAATCAAGACCTTACGAAGACGTCTTTGAGGCGTCGTGAAAGTCTGAAATGGACGTCTTTAAGACGTCTTCACGACCACTTAAGGCAGGATACCACCTTTGACTGCGATTTTGGAGGCGTTTTTCATGAATTTTTTTTGCATACAAAGAATGCGCAGAAACAAAATCGGTTTCAGTCATTCATTAATGTAACTTTAATCTGTAATTACACATTTTTTGAAACTGAAAAAGTCAAAAATAATCTCTTGTAGGTGGCGCCAAAATACACTCCTTTGGAGAAACATCGTTAGACGGCGTGTCAAATTCCGCTCTGTACGTGGCTCTTAGAAAAGAAACCAAAGAATGTCCCTATTAACAACAATATTGTTCAATGCTGTACGTAGGGATTTTACGAAATTTCGATTTTTAAGAAAATGGCGGCCATTTTAACGAAAAGGTCAATTTTTTAGGGTAAAAAAGTTTAAAAAAATTTATAAAATTGCGCACCAAAAGAAAAATAACAACGCTACAGCAAAAGTCCTACGTACATCGTTAGATTACACCAATCGGAAGAATTGTGCAAAGTTTCAAGTCAATCCGATGAAAATTGTAGGAGTAATCTGACACGCTGATTTGGAAAACATCGTTTCGAGAAAAACGCGTTTAAAGTTTTATATAGATTTATATATCTGCTCCAATCCGGTTTTTACACAAGAAAAAGGTTCCGGCCACCTTTCTAATGAATGAATTTCGATTCTATACACTTGAAAGAGTACTTTGAGAACAAAAAAAAATTTCAATTTTTTTTAAGTGCAAAGGTGGTATCCTGCCTTAAAGACGTCTTATAGACGTCTACAAGGCGTTTAAAAGGCGTCTTAAAGACGTACGGTTTTCTGCCTCAGGACATTTAAAAATGTCTATAGACGTCTTTAAGACGTCTTTCAGAAAATAGCAGACGTCTTTAAGACGTTTTGAATGTCTGAAACAGACGTCTTAAAGACGGCTCATACAGGGTGTCCCAAAAATGTCGCGTTTCCTTGAAAGGGGTGACTCAGGGGGTGATTTGAAACAACTTTTTCCTTAGTGAAAATATTGTCCGAAGCGTCGTTAAGGAGATATTAACCAAAAACCCCGACCAATGAGAGCGCGCGCCTTCCGCCCCAGCTCCCGCGGTAGCGTTGGCTACGCGGTAGGCGACCGCGCTTGTACTACGAACGTATGAACAAGCAAGTCGGCATGCATCGAAGGAAACCGCGTTACACAGTTTTTTTTTAAAGCAGAATCTTAAATAAGAATAATTTGAAGTGAGAGGACAAGAAGTACGTAAATTTCGTTTTTAAATAAGGCATAAACGAAAAGGTAACGTAACAGAAAATGTACGACAAGTGATCGTAATTCGTTATTGAGGTAAAAATCCGTAGTTTAACAACGGCCAACACAACTAAATTTAAAAAATAATATTAGGTGTACGAATAAATTCTTTCCGATTGGAATTTCTATCGCGGTGGTATTCAGAAGCTGCCAGAAAAATGGCAAAAGGTAATTAACAATAATGGAAATTATTTCGATGATCGAGTTGTTTTCATATTTTTTAAATCGAACTGTTATTGTACCCTAAAATCGGAAAGAATTTATTTCTACACCTAATAATCACCAATAAATTAAACAAAACTCACCCTTTCGGACACTGCTTTCCTTGCTTTCCTTCCCTTTTCGGAAACCTGTGTCAGTAGGCCACTGTACCGATCCTGGTCATCGGCGTCCAGTGCTCAGCTGATCGCAGGGTCAATGTACCGAATATTCACTTCACTGCACGGCTACTAACACTGTTCACTTAATTTATGTTTCACGGAACGTGTTGTTCTTACGTTACAAAAATTGGTCGAAGAGATCGAACGAAACACGAGATCGAGTGGGATAGAGCGATCTGACCGACGATCGTCAAAACAAAACAATAGCGTAGGCTACAGATCGCTCTATCCCACTCGGTCTCGATGTGTTTCGTTCGATCTCTTCGTCGCGCGGTGCGACAATGTATGTGGCAACTTCAGCCAATAACCAAAATACGTGTGCCCCGTCTGTAAAAGTGTGCCCAAATAGGTGACGCGACCAATCGTCACAGCAGCGGACTGCACAGCCCGAGACCGTCTGCCACGAATCTTCGTTTCGCCGGGTAATAGTAGTAATCTCGTCCCAGTAATTAACAGTAATCGGCCCCTTTCGGGGCCACCAATTTTTGTAACGTAAGAACAATACGTTCCGTGAAACATAAATTAAGTGAACAGTGTTAGTAGCCGTGCAGTGAAGTGAATATTCGGTACATTGACCCTGCGATCAGCTGAGCACTGGACGCCGATGACCAGGATCGGTACAGTGGCCTACTGACACAGGTTTCCGAAAAGGGAAGGAAAGCAAGGAAAGCAGTGTCCGAAAGGGTGAGTTTTGTTTAATTTATTGGTGATTATTGGGTGTAGAAATAAATTCTTTCCGATTTTAGGGTACAATAACAGTTCGATTTAAAAAATATGAAAACAACTCGATCATCGAAATAATTTCCATTATTGTTAATTACCTTTTGCCATTTTTCTGGCAGCTTCTGAATACCACCGCGATAGAAATTCCAATCGGAAAGAATTTATTCGTACACCTAATATTATTTTTTAAATTTAGTTGTGTTGGCCGTTGTTAAACTACGGATTTTTACCTCAATACCGAATTACGATCACTTGTCGTACATTTTCTGTTACGTTACCTTTTCGTTTATGCCTTATTTAAAAACGAAATTTACGTACTTCTTGTTCTCTCACTTCAAATTATTCTTATTTAAGATTCTGCTTTAAAAAAAAACTGTGTAACGCGGTTTCCTTCGATGCATGCCGACTTGCTTGTTCGTACGTTCGTAGTACAAGCGCGGTCGCCTACCGCGTAGCCAACGCTACCGCGGGAGCTGGGGCGGAAGGCGCGCGCTCTCATTGGTCGGGGTTTATGGTTAATATCTCCTTAACGAAGCTTCGGACAATATTTTCGCTAAGGAAAACGTTGTTTCAAATCACCCCCTGAATCACCCCTTTCAAGGAAACGCGACATTTTTGGGACACCCTGTAGACGTCGAGTGCTATCTGGGCGTTAAGCCTACAAAATATCGAATGAAGTAATAAATTAGAATGATATGTACGTTTGAATAATTAGGATAGGAATTTTCCACGCCTCTTCCATTAATATGAAGTACTTTAATAATAAGAAGAGGTATTTGTGTATATTTAATAAAATGAAAGTTATTTGAAGAAATAATTGACTTATAAAATTACATTTATATCTTGCAACGCAATTTCGTACTAACAGCACTTCGTATGTTGGGACCGTGCCACTGATTAAGCAACAATCTCATTACCATGAATCAACGATAAGTAACATAGGGGAGACCGGGGTAAAGTGACGCGAAAAAAGTTTGAAGTCGAATAAAATTTTTCCCTTTCAATAGAAATGTGTGGAAATAGATTTATAATATAATTTGAACATTACTATTGATAAATGACGAATAGCGATACTTAAAATAAACTGAATGTATATTAAAATTCAACTTGAAAAGAAAAAGCCAAAACGACCACTTTACCCCATATATGGGGTAAAGTGAGCTACTATGCGGAGTAAAGTGAACTGCAACAAAATAAGAACTTTAATTAAGAATACAGCTAATTATTAACCCCTTGCGCTGGAATGCCGTGTGTGTCACGGCAGCTTCTGTCGTTTATGCACCACAGTTGTAAAAAACTATGGAAATTTTTTTGAGGTTAGTTTCTGTTCCACCGCGCCGCGTGGCTTTCTAGCCAGCTGACAGGTTAGGCTATTGCGCACATCACTTGCGCATCTGTCCTAAGTATATAAACCTAAAATTTAACATTCTGTGTTCAGAGACTTTTAGTTTGATAACCCAGTCCTATTTACACGGTAATTATAATATTACGTAATACAATTATGCAAAAAGTAATTAAATTAAACAGTAACGGTAATTAGATGAAACAGTTTTATTCCCTAAATACTATTGTAATTTAACTAACATTTTTAGTATATAAGCAATACATTTTTAGTTTACTGTTAATACTTCAAAACATTTTATTTTACAATAATAATTAGTATTTTGTGAAGTAAGAAAGTTCATTTACAGAAATTGTTGTATATACAATGCAATAAAATGCACAGGGCATGTATTACTTAAGAATAATAACAAGTGGATTTAATCTCGTCCACATCGTAGAATGTTTATATTAAATTTATAACTGTCTTTTAAGTAATAATAGTGTCACTAAAAGTTATCACTGATATAGAAAATATACATATTTCTTTTGCGGTCTAAATGTCTTATACTCGTCTTTTTGGTATTTGCAAAATGGAAGGGCATATCAAAACTGAAAAAAAAAATGGTTAAATATATGTTTAAATTTCTTGTCATGAATTTTAGATATTTCATAAGATCGTCAGTATAAGATAAGTTATTTTATGCAGCAGCGAGAAAATCTCCTGAGGGTGGGGTATCAGATAGAACGACCTTGGTGGATTCTTTTGGTAGAAAAATTGCACGGACATTCATTGGAGTACTCTCAGAGCTTTCTATTCAAGAGATAATACTGAGGCACAGTTTATTATCCGAACGTGAGAACAAAATTGCTAGACGTGGAATATATGTAGCTCTTGGGGCTCCTATTATCTCACCTATTCATTGTATGTCGTAATATGGCGCAGGTTCCTCTGCGTTCTACTTTCACAGATCATTCAGAACGCAAAAAATATTGCAAAATAATTTTTCAAGATTTGGATTTTAAATACCTTTAAATTCACTAATAAAAATGTTGTATTATGCATATTTTTCTACTTTGAATTTTGTAAACACAACATCGTCGTAAAAACCGCTTTGTATTTTGGGGGTTCCAAATTCGGGCACAATGAACAATTTTCCTTTCAAATAATAGGTAGGTATTTGTTTTCAATTGCGCCCAGCTGTTGAAGTCACAAGGCGTGCCGAGAAGTGCCTTCTATTTCGTTGTGTGCGCCTGTGGTTAAGAAACATGTGTACTGACGCACCCACACCTTATACACTTCTCAAAATAATTAAGCGATCACTTCTAGCAACCAGAAAAATGAGGGCATGTTCAAATGGTCATAACTCTGACAAAAATGGTCGTATCGATATCTTCAAAATATCTTTTAAAGTGTAGAATCTCTACTTTCAGCTGTTTTCAGATTTTGGCTGCATTGCTTTTCGGCACTGTTGTGGCGAAATAAAGAGCACATTGTCAATTTTAAAAAATTTTCGGGTTCCTAGGGGTGATCCCTTAATTATTTTGAGGCGTGTATCTTCTAATTTATGATTCGTAACTGATACCTATAACTTTAAATATCAGGGTGTAGCAGTAGATGTGATATTCATATCTATAAGGAATAACGATATTAGTAAATTTTAATCAAGAGAAGGACTTGTTTAGGTGGCGTGGTGTGTGTGAAACGGTTTGCAAGAGTAAGCGAGTAATAGAAATGAAAAACACATTTGAAGTAGGGGGAGAATCAGTATTAATAAGACAAGAATAGGTAGAGAAAAATCAGGAAAAATAAAGCAGGAATGAAGTTTGAGCGGCGCGGCGCGGAGGTTGAGTCTGGTTAGAAAAGTGAGGTTGTGATCGTTTTCCGTGCGGTCACTGCTGGCACGGGGGAGGAGCCGTATTGCCGGCTCAGGTGGGTATGACAGGGCCGTCGGTTGAATAAAGACACTGTGTTGACTGGGTAATAAGCGGCTTTTATTTACTGTGTACACGGGGATCTCGGCCAGGTCTTGCTGGCTTACACTTACGTCGACTTATCCTAGACTTACAAGGGAATACCGCGAACCCGGACTCACCGATTGGAACGCAGCTTTGTGGGTTTTTAGAGTGGCTCAAAACAAGAACAACGGTGTGGTTCATTCGGGCCCTATCGCCCTTTAAGTGGGTGAAAACTAACCTCAAAGTCAAATTGGCACTTCCACTTTTTCGCGTATAACTCTCAAAGTACAACAGACAGAAAAAAATGTTTCAAACAAAAGTGTAATGGTACAATAAGCGCTGAAAACTTGCGTTAACAAAATTTTGAAAAGAGTTTAAAAAGAAAAATATTTGATGAAAATAAACTTTTTCAAATATTTTGTTAACGGATGTTTGTAGCGCTTATTGCATTCTTAAACTTTTGTTTGAAACATTTTTTCCTGTCTGTTGTACTTTGAGAGTTATACGCGAAAAAGTGGAAGTGCCAATTTGACTTTGAGGTTAGTTTTCACCCACTTAAAGGGCGATAGGGCCCAAATGAAATACACCGTTGTTTTTGTTTTGAGTCACTCTAAAATCCCACGAAGTTCCGTTCTAATCGGTGGGTCCGGGTTCGCGGTGTTCCCTTGTTAGTAGTAATACCGTAGTTTTACATAGAACTTATCCCAGACAGCACACGGACATCTTAAAAACATCTTGAAGACATCTGAAACCATACGTTGAAGGGATCTTCAAGATGTCTGGAAACGTCGTTTTCACGTCTTATACACGTCATCTGCACGTTAAGACGTCACATAAGTGTCACTAATCAAGACACCTTAACCCTCGTCATATTGCACCGTCACTGTCGGCATAATTTGTACGATAAATGGATAACATTTAGTCTCAATGAAAATCAATAAAAAAAATTCCTACATTTTCTTTTATAATGTAAATTATCTATTTTTTACTGTTTTTATAATAAAATAACATTATCATTAAAAAAAATCGTATTCTTTTTTTCTTGAATTACTATCGTCATACAAAATGTATGAAGGCGCAATTGTGCCTATGCCGCTGTTATGGATGCAACCCTCGACTCGACCCCCTATCTCGGAAGGGGGTAAATATTTTTTCCGGAATTTGGTCTATATAATCTAGACCAAAAAGTTGGAGACGTCACGAAACATCAGCCCTCCACAGCTTCTCGAAAAAAAGTTATCGCAATTTAACAACGCATAAGTTACCTATGCCGCCTGACGAGGGTTAAAGACGCCTTTATCAGATCTGGTCAGGAAAAAAAATTTGGCGGTGCCGAGAATCGAACTCAGTTTCCGTTTACGAACAAACCGCTATTCACACCTACCCAACACACTTCCGTATGAACAGTTTTAAATTCTAGGTATGTATACAGTATTAATTGTTTATAAAATATGCGCATTGACGCGAAATATTCTACAGAATATTATTAGTATTAAATGTCTTTATTGCACCATTACAATTACAATATAACACTAATGGTGAATAGGCGAGGTTCAGCATAAGTGCTGCTCCACAACCTAACCTAATATCATCATTCGACCTCTAGAATCATTCCTTAAAATTTGTCATACACACTGCCATATAATTGTATTACAGAAAAAATTGACGAAACAAATGTAGGGGAGACCGGGGCAGGTTGTAACACGGGGTAAATTGTAACATAAGTAAAATCTTTTGAACGACAAATCTGGTAACCCACAGCATGCGAGAGCTGTTTGACGATATTAGCACCGTCGGTTTTAGTGACACAAACGAGCGTTACGTATTCATTTTGTGGTAATAGCCCAGAATTTTAGTATTTAGAGCACGTAAGTAAATGTTGTCTTAGCACTTTTATTTCAATTAACCGTCATTCGGAACCGTTTGAATTTTTGTTTCTTTGTCGCAAACGAATCAGTACACATTGGTTTATTATTATGTGTACGCATTTTAGTGATTTGATGTTTAGTTTCTCGTTTGCTGAGATAAAACGCAAAAATTCGACCTCGGGGTAAATTGTAACATGTTACTATACTTACTCCGCTCCAAATGGTGATAAAGCAAGCTATTTGCTGACACACCGGAAAAATATGCTCTAGACGAACAACAGAACAATCGAAAATTCAAAAAATAGAAAAAAGTATGAAGGCAAAAGTAAAGAAAGCACAGAAGAAGATTTTGATAGAATCAGATGAATAAGCAATGATTGCTTAACTCATGTATATCAAATGTTTAATAATGATCTGTGTTTTCATTTATATTTTTTAGAAATGTTTATTTGTGTTCATATTTGTATTTAAATAAGTAAAACAGATGTGTTACAATTTACCCCGGACTGGGGCAGATTGTAACAAAGGTTCAGATTTGTTTAAGATGAAGCTAGATGTCTAGGTGTCCAAGATTTTGTCACGTACTTTCACGCAATTAGTTCACCACATATGTAAGTAGTAAATCACGCAAATTATTTCCTGATTGAAGAAAACACTTTCGAGAAAAAACTGTGAAAACTTTTTTTGTTACAATCTGCCCCGGTCTCCCCTACGATAACTGCGTTACTATGTGTTTAATATTCCATGCAAATAAATGTATCTTAAAGATGTCTTCCGGGAAGCAGGAGTGGGGCTGACAAGTATTTTGCTCATATATCATAATATATATAGTATAATAATATATATACCTAACCTAACATGTATAATTTTATACATGTGACAACTGTGAATAGCAAATTATGGCCTTATGCCATTTCAAAAAAATCCGTAGATTTACGGATTTTTCAAGGGGGAATTTACGTAATTTTACTGAATTTTCAGCCCTTCCTTCCGGACTTCCAAAAATCTAAAGGCAGGGTTAAACATGTGCAACAGCGCGCTTTTCGCGCCGAACACTCCATGTTTCATATGGCACGAGGTCCCTCGTTGCGCATCGACACATTAAGGCCGGTATTCACAAACGTGTCTTAAGATTAAGCGGGATGAAGATGGCGGCGAGCTGAAGTGTGGGTTGTGGATAAATTCTGGAGGAAAAAAAGGGAAAAGCGTGAGAGAACGAAGGAATAAAGGTGCAGGAGGGCTGGGAGGAAGGAGAAGAGAGCCTCAGAGGCGGAGGAAGAAGAGGAGGTGAAGATAAGGACCGAGGAGAGACGAAATCTGAGAAAGAGAGAGTTAGGTGGTTAGGGACGATCTGGACGAAGGGGAACGCCCCCGAGAGGGGGGAAAGGATAGTAATGGAAACAAAAGGATAGAGAATGGAATGAACGGAGTAAAAGGAGAAAGAGAGAGAACAAGAGAAGAGAAGATGGATGTAGAACGGGAAGAAGATCAAATGAGTTCGGAGGAAATAATAGAAATGGATAAAATAGAGAATATTAGGACACAGGAACAAAGAGATGAGAACGGTAATAGGAAAAACAAATTAAAATGGACAATTCAAGAAGGAGGAAACCCAAAAACGGAGAAGGGAGTGTACAGCGACACCACGGAGCAGATAGGGCAACTAAATCGTAAGGAGGAAGAAGGAGACGCCATTCTACAAAGATACGGTGAGATTGGACAAGTACAAATATTAGAAGACAAAAATCAAAGTAATAGGAAAAGGAAGAAAGATAATAAAGAAGTGAATAAAAGCGACAAAAAAAGATTAAGAGATAAGCAAGAAAAAGATAACCTTACTGAAGAAAGTGAGGAAAAGACGGAAGAAGGAGAAAACACGGTAAGAATACAGGTTAAGGAAAAAGAAACGTGGGTCAAAAGGAATAATGAAAGTGAGTTGTACGAATGGGAATCCATAAGGGAGGAATACTTAGTCACCATAGCATTAAGTCAAAAAAGAACAACGACAGTTAAAAAAAATAATTTAATTAGAATATATAAAATCATTATAGATTCGAAGACAAAATTCCAAGGGCTCAAAATGGTTGGATTCAACAAGGCCGAAGTGTCATACAAACAGGCTAAGCACGCCAATGAAATGATTATAAAAGGTAGGCTGAAACCGGAGGACTACTCGGCATACATTCCGAACAGGTGGAGATTCAGGAAAGGGGTAATAAACGAATGGAACGACTCAATAGAGTCATTGGAAGAGCAAATAACAGAGGGACAGGGAGTGTTCACACTCGAAAGAATGAAGAAGAGAATACTGAGGGACGGTAAGGCGACATGGGAAAAAGGAAAATCTATATTGATACGAATGCAAGGGGACTCTCTGCCCACAAAATTATTAATAGGTTATGGACATGTATGGTTAAATGTGGTTCCATTCGTAGAGGCGGTGAAACAATGTTTTAGATGTCTCAGATACGGGCACATACAAAAAGCGTGCAGAGCGAAAGAGCGCAGCTGCCTAATATGTACAAACCAGTTCCATGGGAACTGTACAGAAAATCCTATATGCATAAACTGCAAAAGGCCACACACAAGTTTGTCAAGGGAATGCCCAAATTTCCAAAGAGAATCAACAATTAAAAAGATCATGGCGTTCAAGAATGTCTCGTATATAGTTGCAGAGAAAATGGTAAAGAAAGAAAAAAGATTAACAATATACGGAAATGAAAATAGAATTGAGGAAAGCGATGATGAAGAAGACATAAGAACATATGTTTTCCAACGCTGAGGAAAAAAAAGAGAATAGACTACTGGGAAAAACTGGACTATCCAATTGAACGAGAAATAGGTAAACTTAAAAAAGTATGGGAAAGAAAGAGAGAACAAAGATTATTTAGGAGAGAGGAATCACCGAAGAGAGAAAACACACCAATAGATAATAGAAGACCAACAGATAATAGATGGGGACATAGTAGCAGAATCCTAGTAAACAATGAAGAATTCAAGAAAAATGACAATTATAACGAAGAGAGAGGAAAGAAGGGTTATCAACAATCCCATTACAGAACGGAAGATAAATACAATAAAAATAAAAAAGAGGAAAAAAGAGAAGAAAATGCCTATGACAACAGAGGGAAAAGGGAGTATAAAACACTACATTATATTCCAAGAATCCACAACCACGCAAACGAAGAAGACTATACACCAGAAAATAAAGGAGCGCCATACACGTATAGTACGGAAAGAGACGTCAAGGCTCAGGAAAGAATCAGATGGGAAGAAAGAAGGGCCAATAAGGAAATGAGAGACACTTCTGAAAAATTAAAACAAAAGAAGGAGGAAGAACTAATAGAGGAAATTATAAAAATTATAAAAGAAAAGGATCTGTTATAAAAAATAAAAGACAGAATAGAGGAGAGACAAATCAGAGACCAGAGTACGCCCATCTATATGGAAGAAGACTGGGACTATACAAGAGAGGTACCTCAAGAAATAATTGAATCAAAGAAAAATAAACTTGAAGAAGGAATAAAAAAAGGAAATGGACAAAATAATAAACCGAAACAAAAATCTGAAGAAGGAAGTAAATTAATAGGGAAGACAATAAAGAAAGAAGCAGGGACCACAGAAAATAGAAAGAAAGAAATAATAACAGAAACGGAAAAAAGACAAGAAAAGCCAAAAATAATAGAAGTAAAGAAGGTAGTAATACAGGTAGAAAAAATGACGGACACGAGAGGGGAGGACACAAAGGACACAGAGAATATAAATCAGATGAGTGAAGAGAGATCTGGATCGTCTTCATCGTCTAGCTGGAGAGACTACGAAAGCGTAGGGACGACCGAATGGGTGGAAGATGAAAATCAAGAGAACGATAAGTCAAAAATGGAGACAGAGGAGATGGAGGAACATGAGGAAGAAGAGGATGAAGAGAAGAAGAGAATTAACGATCACACGATGCAGAACGAAGAGAACAAAGGGATACAGGAGGAAGTAATACACCCAGACGAAATACTATAAAAATAACAAAACAAAAAGGAAAAAGAGTATTATACTGCAAAGTATTATTTAAGTATTATCTAAAACTATTTATAGGTTAGATAGACAAAGGGTGATAAAAGTAGGATATTAAGTTAGGTAAACAAAAAGTCAATAAGTAGATAGAAGTATTTAAGCAAATAAGAAAATAAATAAATAAAAAAAAAATAAAAAAAAAGAACTTATACGATAATGGTAGAAAATAGAGGAGGATGTAGGATAGCCACATGGAATGTGAGGAGCATTAAAAATAAGATAGTGGAGTTCAAAATGATGGCAAGGGAATATGATATTATAGGGGTCACGGAGACGTGGCTATCTAGGAAGGAAAATTTAAGAATCAAAGGCTTTAATGTGTATAGAAAGGATAGGGACAAAGATAGGAGAGGAGGAGGAATATCCATACTAGTTAGAGAAAATATAATTGCAAAATTGAGAGAAAACATTGAATGGGAGAAGGACAAGACAGAAGTAATGGGAATAACAATAAATATGGGAGGGGGAAATGAGGAATTGGATATAATACCCGAGTGGAAGAATGAAAAAAGAGGAATGGGAAAAGCTTTTTAACAACAGAAGAAGAGGGGTAGAAACAATAATAATGGGAGATTTCAACGCCAATAATAGGTCCACCCTAGCAGAGGTAGTAGAACAACAGGATATGTTCATCAGAAATGACCTAACGATGTCTAGGACTGGTTCAGGTAAATATAGACCAAGCAACATAGATCTGATAATCATGACTTTCAAGACTTACCAGGAGGCAGAAGTGATAGAGGAAGGAGAGACGATGGGATCGGATCACCAAATTATAGGAATCCACATGTCAACACACATAGCTAGAAGAGAAGGAAGATTCTTCAGTACGGGGAAATTTAAAGAGGAAAACATAGACTGGAGAGAATTCAAAATGTGGCAAATTAGAAACGAAGAAAGAGTTAAAGAAGCAATAAGAACAGGTGAGAATATGGAAGAAAAACATGAAATATTTATAAGGTGTATTACAGAAGCGGTACAGAGTGCGAGCGCAGAGACGGAGAATGAGAGACAATCAGAGACGAGGAGGAGTAAGAGGAACACGAATTCGAGAGTTCTCCCAATAGGAGGAAGGTCTCAAACAAGAGCGTTATATCCGTGGTGGGATGAGGAATGTAAGAGGATGAAGGAACAGAACAGAAGGTTAGTGAAAGAATTTGTAAGGAAGCCAAATCAGGGGAATTGGAAGGGATACATGGAAAAGGACAAAGAAATTAAAACAACAATCAAAGAAAAAAGAGGACAGACCTGGTTAGATATGGCCTCTACGATAAATCATCAAACACACGGCACTGAAATATGGAAAAAGATAAAAAACATACAGAAAGGGTTTGATAATAACATAGTGAACAGAACTATATCCATAGAGGAGAGAGAAGAACTGGAAGAAGCAGAGATAAGGAAGCTGGAGAGGGAAGGAAATTTTGAAAACAACAGAAAGGAAGAATATATGTGGGAGGAGCAAGAAGGAGAGGGAAGCTCAGGATAGAATAGGGAAATATCGTTAAGGGAAGTTAGAGAAGCGGTGGAGGGATCCAATAGCAGATCTGCTCCAGGAGAGGATGGAATCGGATACGAGGTGTTCAAAAACTTGACACAAGAATTTGGAGAAATGCTCAGAGAACTATTCCAAGGGGTCTGGGAGACGCAAGAAGTCCCCTCCAGTTGGAAACTGGCCACAGTAATACTCATTGATAAACCAAACAAAAAAGCACTGAGACCAATATCGTTGACTTCGTGCATAGGGGAGTTAATGGAGAGAATAGTTAATAACAGATTAGTAGCATGGGCGGAAAGGAAACATATTACGGATGAAAACCAAAATGGATTCAGAAAGAATAGATCTACGATAGATAATTTAACAATAATGACGTCGGATATAAGAAGAGGTTTTGCAAGTAGAAGAGATACACTGTCAGTATTCTTGGACGTGAGAGCTGCATATGATAATGTGGACTACAATACTCTAATGAATAAGCTTATGGAAAAGAAATGCCCGGGAAGAATCGTTAGTTTCGTGGGCAGCTGGCTCTGGGGAAGAAAATACCAATGTATAAGAAAGTTCAACGAAGCGGTTAGGGGAAACCAAGGAAGGGGTCTACCTCAAGGAGCAATCCTTAGTCCAATATTATATAATATATACACAGCAGACATAACAAAGGAAATCAATATAACAGAAACGAAAGTACTACAGTATGCTGATGATATAGTAATGTACACTACCAGCAATGCAAGAGGTAAAAACATAGATACAATAGAGGAGGCAGTTAAAGGCATCATAGATAATTTAAGAAAGATAAAGCTGGAGGTATCGGAAGAAAAATCAACGATAGTTAACTTTACGACTAGAAACAACTCCAGAAGAAGGGAGAAATGTATTGTAACAATTAATGGTACGGCAATAGAAGAAAAGAAGAGTACAAAGTTTTTAGGAATCATTTTGGACAATAAACTAAAATTTGAAGAGCAGATAACAGAAGTAGGTTTAAAAGCCAACAGAAGATTAACAATGTTAAGATATATTGGACACATAAAGAAGGGAGCGTACCCGGAAACCACGATAGGACTATATAAGGCATTAGTTAGATCGGTGGTGGAATACGGTATCAATATATACTGCAGCGGAGACAACAGAGGAGTAAGAGAAAAGATTAAGAAAATACAAAATGCCGGAGTTAGAGTTGCAATGGGATACAGGATGTCAACGCCCATAAACGTGATGCTGACCGAGGCAGGAATCATGGACATAGAAATAAGAGGAGGTATGATCTTCCAGAGATATATGACCAAACAAAGAACCAGGAGATACAGTGAATCTTTGAAGGCGATGGAAAGATATGTAGAAACGATAGAGGAGGAGGAGGAGGTCTTGGAAGAGAATATTAATCAGTGGAGAGAATTGGCCTCTCTGCAGGATTTACTAGAGAGAGAAGAGGAGTGCACGGGTAATCAAGCAATAGAAACAGAAGAGGGAGAGAGAGCAGAAGAGGAGGAGGGAGTAAAGTTAATGGAACTGATAGAGTGGGATGCGGGAAGCATGGCAAAGGATTTACCAAGAGAAATGATGGGGCAGTTAATAGAAGAAATTAAAGATAAACAGGAGATCGATGAACAAAATTGGGTAGAAATATACACGGATGGATCAAAAATGCCGGGTAAGGAGGCCAATGGAATAGGTACAAGTATAAAGGTTAAGGATGATAACACATGGAATGAGAGAAGTCTAAGTATCACTAATAAAGCAACTATATTCTCTACAGAGACGATAGCGCTGGAACAAGCTATCGAAATAGCTAATAATGAATTCTTCGATAGGGATGTATTAATTTTGACAGATTCCATGAGTTCGGTACTAGCAATAGCCAACCAACAAGAACCTGAGGAATGGACAGAGTTAACGGGTAAAGGCAGGAAGGGAAAAAACAGAGGAAGGAAGAAAGAAGGAAACAGAAGAATAGAAAAAATTAGTAAGGAAATAATGGGAAGAGAAGAGAGACGAAGAAGAGGAGAGGAGAGAGACAGTAGACGAGTAGGCAGGATGAGACTAGCATGGATACCGGCCCATAAGGGCATTCCAGGAAACGAAAGAGCAGATGCAAAGGCGAAGGAAGCAACAGGAGGAGCACCAGATACCAGCTTTAAAATTCCTTTAAATGACATAAGAGTAGCACTGGAAGAAGAGGCATGGAGAAGATCGTTTGCACGTATGAAGGAAGAGGGAAGAGAAAAGGGAGTGAAGTATTTAATAGAGAGGAAAACAATGAAGGGAAACGTCACACATGGTTTTCGGGGTTAAGAAATATGAAGAGAGGAACAATTACTACAATGAACAGATTAAGAGCGAACCATTATAATTTAAGGGAATCACTATACAGGAAAAATATGATAGATTCTCCGGTATGTGAATGTGAGGAAGGTAATGAAGATATAAACCATGTAATATGGAAATGTAGGAAGTATGAAGCGGAAAGGGTGACGCTCAAGAGAAATCTTCTCGAGAAGGGGGTGAGAGAGGGTGAGGATTTGATAGAAAAGATTAATGGGAAAAATCCAGCGATTGGAAGACTGATAGTAGGTTTTCTAAAAAAAATTGGGAAGGAGATATGAAGGAGGAAGGGGGGAAATCGAAAGGGATAAGCCGAAAGGGCATGGGAGAATGATAAAAAGTAAGAATGGGAATTAGAAGTAGAAATAGTAGGAATAGAAAGAGAAAAAGAAAAGAACAGGAGAGAGGGGAGAAATAGGTAGAAAGGGAAATCAGGAAATTAAGACTTTAGTAATAAAGGGCTGTGAGATGATAGAGACCAAAAAATTAAATATAAATATAGGTAATAGGTAATACATAACTATAATAGGGTAGATCATAAGTTGTAAAAATGTAATAAGACAGGTGATGACGAAGAGAGAAGGAGTAATAGAGGAGAGTGAGATAGATTTAAGGCGGGGGAGACGTGAATGTATGAGGGAGAGAGTATGAGTGAGACGGTATGAATCGCGAGAAGAGAGAGAAATAAGACTATGGAGATGTAACGTTCGTTGGGCAAGATGAGACAAGGTCTCGAAACACCGATTCTTATGTAGTGATTTATATACAAAGAATGAATAAAAAACCTAAAAGTTTAAGCAAATGCTTAAGCATTCGGCATCCTTTACTAGCTACTAGGGTTAGCGACCATTTCAAGGGTGTTCTGTAACGCCATGGCCGTCTGTAGTACAGGCCGGACACTACGATGTTGCAACACTGCATTTCGAACAACCATCAGTCCGATGACTATGTTCCGACCGGTACCAGAGCCGGCCGTATGAAACTATATCTTTCACTGTTTCAGAAAATTTTTCAATGTTATCTTTGTCGTAACGGGTCAAAATATTTTCTATTTGTGACCAACGAGTAATTCTTACATCCTGTGGTAGAATCCACTCTAACCTTGACTTTGTCAATATGTTCATGTTTACAACTACATTGCATGTCATATCATTTGATATTTTTATACTACTAACTATCTTTGGTATTATGTCATTGAAATCACAGCTATAAAATAGAACAAAATTAATATTTTGTATCCACTTTTTCTTTAAATTTTCATCACGAGGAAACCGAAAACATGGGTATATTTTACAAAAGAACTTGCATAATTCCTATTGCAGTTTTGGAATACAACACTTGTCTGGCATCTGTAAAACAGCATCAAAAACATAATCTCCATAGGTTTTACTATGGATTTACTAAAGTTTCATATTTATTAATACAAATACAAAAAAATGTCAACAGAAATGGAGGTTATGATCGTTTATTATTCACCGTATTGTTCTATTTTTGCAATTCTTACACTTCAATAATATATTATTTACAACACTTTTTGTCTACACACATAAATTACACTTCTATAAATACACTAAATCAACATTAAATGGACATAACATAATAGTAATACATAACCACGACGGTCGTGACATAACGCGCGAAAGGCTTCAGAAAAATTCAAATAGGACTGATGACAGCGTTGCCAAATTCACTATGTTCCGGCCTGTACTACAGACGGCCATGGTAGTGCGCATTACACATGTTTAACCGTGCCTTAAAGTGGCAACGCTGCTGCCGCGTCAACGAGTTAAGGTGCGTTTAGACCAAACGAACAAATGCTCGTTAGCCCCCCACTTCGACAAAATTCGTGCTTATTTCGTATAAACGGCAATCTTCACTTGCAACTCTTCATCACTTGGATATTGTCGAAGTGGGGAGCGAACGAGCATTCGTTCCTTTGGTCTAAACGCACCTTTACACCCCCTCTTTCTTCCGGGGACGCGATCCTCCCCGCTTTGCGCCTTCCACCCTTGCCGGGTCTGTTGTTATATACAGGTTCTTACATACTACTATTTACAGATCTTACATTCACGGTGCATACAGACATGTACTCTTGTGAGTTGGAAAGAAGGCCCAGTACCCACAAGCTGAAATGTCACAGGGAGAAGGGGAATCGTCCGCTCGCTCCATCCCAAACCCCTTCAACAAAGCCCGTTGTGTAACGAAGAACGCAAACGAAGCAAATCGCGACAGCTCGCGGATATGGACAGCCGCTAAGAACCTCAGAATAGGATTTCTTGGAGGGGATTGGGTGGAGCGAGCGAACTCGGGTTAACTTAATTCGACACATGATGAATGATTTTTTTTTAACTTTTATTCGTTATTCGAAATTTTATTTAAACAAAAAAATTCGTATCTCTGGTACAAGGGCTTAATGACTACGGATACTTACAAACTAGGTCTTAGTACTAAACCTTAATCCTAAGTAGCCTAAGGGTTCGGCTTATGGCCGTGGCTCGGGGTCCGCGTTAGGGCAGAAGCGAATCTGCAGCTGCTGCTTCCTCAGTACCTTCAACTCCAAGTTCCCACCTGGAGTCGGGACCCGGTAGCGCCATTCGGTTCGTAGAGCTGAGAGGTCGACGCCGAACTCCACTGGCGCCTGCTGCATCATCTTCCAGGGGGTCTTGGCGCTGACGGGCTGGTCCTGCTTCTCTAGCTCCTTGGCTGGCCAACTCACGACGATCGGTTGGTCGGCCGTGGCCATACCGTCCCTGGTGGCGGGCCGTCCTTGGCTCCGCCTTCTGGTGCTGCGGACGGCACGATTGTGCACTCGTCCTTTCGCGGGGGCGGTCGCGGTTCGCTCACTTTCCAGCAGCAGTTCTTCGTAATCTCTGGCCAGGTCCAGCAGCTCAGGCACAGTGGTGAAGTCCGAGCGGCGGATGTAATACCGGTACTCCACCCGTAACTTGTAGTAGATCCACTCTACCTGTCGCTCCAGAGGTATCTGCCCATGGCGCCGCATAAGCGTCTGTATTGCAATGACGAAGTCCCAGGCTGTCTCGGTCGGCTGCTGCTCACGCTGGTGGATGGCCACCTCCAGCTTGTGCTGGCGTTGCCGAGGCAGGAAGTTGGCTTTGAAGGCTTGGAGAAAGTCGTTCCACGTTTTCAGGTCCTTCCGTTCGATTCGGTACCACTGGAGTGCTGTTCCGCGCAGTATCTCCGGTATGCAGCGTAGGATCTGCTCCGGGGCTACGCCGTAGCATTCTTCCAGATCTTCCAGGCGATCGAGGAAATCCTCTACTCCTTCTCCTCCATCAAAATGACTGCCCCATAGTCGAACGCTTTCCATCACGTTTTGGTACGCCGGTGGTGCCGTCACTGTGGTCGTATCCTCGTTGGACATGGCAGCGACAGTTGAAGAGAGGATAGGGAGAGGAATAGACAGAGAGCGCAGTTTAAAAAAAGACACCAAGGGATATTCGCTGACACGAAATGTCCTTTGGGGAGAGTTCCAACCAGTAGCCTTTAGCGCTCGCGGCGGTCTCTCCCGACTGAGTTGCCGCGGTGCCTTATATGCGGCGTTGCGCCAATTTCACTTGCGCGATCGGCGAAATCGAGGTATCTGACCGTGGCCATCTGGCGGTCGCGCGCGGTGGCTCCGATCGTGTTTCCGCGCTCGCGAGTGGGAGGGGGCGTCCCACTGCGTCAACGCGTTACAAGGGGCGCTTTGATGCGCATTATGCGTGAATCGGAAACCGCCCATAGTTAGGCATGGTAGACACATATGATTTAGGGCGTGAGAATACTTAGTAGGAAAATGGAAAAGGGAGTGGAAGATTTTGCATCCTTTGATCTTCAAAGAAGGTGTTGGTGACTATGGAAGAGAAGCAAAAGTGAGGTATAGGAATACAGGGATTGAAAACAGTTATGATATCGGTTTCGGTTCTCAAAACAGTTATAAGAACCGAAATAATCTTGAAACAGTTAGGAGTGAAAAAGGTTCTGGCCTATATCGGTTTCGGTTCCGGTTCTACAGAACCGATAAATTAGGTAATTTAGTAAACATTTAATATTAACACTTCAGCGTGAGATAAAGAATCGGATAAAAAGTTAAAATACAGTGTAAGGACTAAAGATATGTAAAATCGGTAATTATTTACATTAGCGATTCCTCACCGATTTTTATGAACTTTGGATATGTTGTCGGGGATACGATTCTGCACCACTTTTTCCTATACATGTTACCCCCGCTCGGCCTTAGTTTCCGAGATATTTGCGAAAAACTTCTGTTGATTTATTCCGACGCAACGCATTCCACTTTCCAACTTGTCCCGGGTATTAGTATTGGTTGGGGGTAGATTAGTGCGGGGGGCGCGCGCCCGCTTGCGGGCGCGTAAAGCATGGTAGCGAACTGATGTGCGTTTAGAGATTTGAACCAGGAACTTGCGGATGCCCGTCAACACCCCGACTCACATCAGTTCGCTACCATGCTTTACGCGCCCGCGCACTAATCTACCCCCAACCAATACTAATACCCGGGACAAGTTGGAAAGTGGAATGCGTTGCCTCGGAATAAATTAACAGAAGTTCTTCGCACATATCTCGGAAACGAAGGTAGAGCGGCGGTAACATGTATATGAAAACGTTGCGCTGATACATTGTAGGCCCACTCCCGACTCTTTTGTTTCCTCTCGCCCGTTCTCGGGTTCACTCTCAATCGCAGTAGTGTATTCCACGAGTCTGTTCTGTATTTGCAGTTACTGTGTATTAACGTGGTTCATATTATGGTGTAAAATGAAGTTATATGAATTTTTGAGCATTTGTAATAATTACGAAGAATTAATTGATTTTTTAATTGAACGAAAAGTGATCCACGGTATTATGAATTGTATGAAATGTGGGAAAGAAATGAAATTTGATCGGCAGAATTTAGAATTTTCGTGTCATACAGTATCTTATATTAAAAATAGCAGTAAGAAACGCATTAAAATACAATGTAATCTGAAAATTAGTGCGTATAAAAATTCTTGGTTCGAACAATCACGCCTTCCTATTCAAAACATTTGCCGTTTCATCGGTTATCACTTAATGCTAAAACCACCGCGACAAACTTTTCTGGAAACTGAATTGTGTATTTCGTCGAAAACAGCTGTTGACTGGGCAAGTTTTTGCCGAGAATTATGTGTTTTGTGGATAGAGAAGAATTCGGTCCAACTCGGAGGAGATAACGTAGTTGTCGAAATTGACGAAGCAAAAATTGGAAAACGGAAGTATAATAAAGGACGACTTGTTACTGGACAATGTGCCCCAGATAGTGGGGCACATACCCAAAATATTGAACGTTGTTGGCGTGAAACTCGAGCCAACATTCCACGATATGGAACTCGAAAAGAACATTATGTTGGTTACATGGGTGAATTTTTGTTTCGACGGCAACACGACTTTAATACATGAATAGTTGCATTTTTTTATATAATGGCTGAAATGTTTCCAATTTCTATCAATAATAATTGAAAATAATGTTTAATGTGAATTGCACTTATATTTATTTATACTAATCCTAATCCAACACTAACCCAAATTATAAAACCAAAGCAAGAAATTTAAAAAATATTTTTGCGAATATCTCGGAAACTAAGACCGAGCGGGGGTAACATGTATAGGGAAAAGTTGCTCAGAATGTGGAGTTTTACAACATATCCAAAGTTCATAAAAATCGGTGACGAATCGCTAAAGTAAATAATTACCCAATATTCAAACTCCAACGCTGGAAATTTTTCCAACTCTGTAAATAAAAAAATAACGTGTGCACAGATCTATCTATGGTTGATCACAAACTGTTGTAAGGACCGTTTGGTTCCATGTCACATGATAGTAACTCATTCGCAGCTCTTATTTAAGATAAACATTGCTGTTCTATTTTGCCCCACTTTCCCTTAAATATCTGTTCGGTTCAAAAGTTATGAAAATTGCTCATTTTCTGTTTTAGCTTATGGAAACAATAATGGGAGTCGCAGGGTAACTGCAAGTTAAAGTATTCACTGATTATAAAAACGAAAAATCGGGAACAAGTCGTAACTCAGAAGAGAAAGAAAAAAGAAGTAAGCACGGCTAGGAAATTTTAGGAAGCAGTGAAATACGAATTCTGCGAAGAAGTAGAAGGTTTCTTATACATATAGCTCCGGAATAACTGATTGGTCGTAAGAAGTCAGAATTATTCTCAATGTACAAAAGGAATTAACTTTGAACTTTAAATGCAATTTTCTCCGAATAAAGTTTTTTTAGTTGGTGGAAGTAAATAGTGTCTGTAAAACTGATTAAGATACCCCGAAATTTTAACAGTTTATGCCAGACATGCTCCTCGAGATATGGTAGTAGAATCAATTAAAAATATAAAATACCTATTTTTTAATTAAAAAAAATCGTTTCCTACTTAAAATTGGGTTCCTCAATTTTAAAGGGCGCCATTCAAGTGTAGGTGAAATTTTTATTCTGCCAATGAACGACGACTTTTGCGTAGCCCATATTTCAACACCTCTTGCAAACCCAGTGTATTAATATTTTCAATAATAAAAAATATTACGGTGTAGTAAATATACGTGTTCTGCAACATTATTTTAAAACCTCAATTTATTCGTACTTATTACTTTCCCGCAAAAAATTCCTAAAATACATGAATTGAGCGTAATTGTTACGTGGATGAACTGCTGGTTCAGTAACAACGCTCGATTTTGAATAACAACATTTATTATAATTGACCGTTACTATGGTCGACAAATGTGTAAATGTAGTAAACGTATCTATTAAAAGTATATGTATTAAACGTGTATGGCCGTTTCCAAGGCCGACAGGAGCCGAGAACCTTTTTGTATCTTTCTGTTTTGAGTTCTGCCCTTCCTCCGCCGCGTACCCTCTAACGAAAACTCGGTTTGCCCCACCACCTGGTCTGCTACGGAGGTCCGTTCAGGGTGGAAATATTCGCTCTCCAATCAGTGTCCTTAAGGTGACACGTTGGGCGTTTTCCTGCATTCTGTCAACACTCCGCCCATCTTTCCGCATAAACAAAATGCAGTGGGGAGACACCGTACCGAGACCCCGAGACAGACCCCAAGGTCCAGAAACGCGCCAGAAACGACCCTCACGTGCGCGACCTGTCCAGGGGGTTTATGATGCATCAATCACTATTGAGCGCCAGGAGAGACTCCACGACCCGTTATAACTGGGATTTGAAGTTTTCCCCTGTTTATGATGCCAGATGCTTAACAGCCACAATAATCGCGCTAATGAAATTTTAAGCTGAAAAATAGCGAAGAGAGCACGTCCGCATCATAAACCCCGTGGCCTTTCGAATCCTTAACATACATCTTATTTTGCTTCTGAATGAGAATATTTTTTTAAGTAAAACCTATACTATAGCTGTATCAAATAAAATAGACAGTAAACTAGATATTAGTTGTAAATTAGTTGAAAAATTTACTGAAACGTAGAACCTGTTTTCAATATCTTATTCAATACATTTTAAGTCACTTTAATTTTAAATCCGGTACATTTGCATATTTCCGATAGGTAGAACGTTTAATTTGATTGACCTTTCCATATCTAGCACACACGTTCCTCATTTAATTTACTAAATTACATAATAGCGTCCATTTTTCCAATATCAGTAACTTTCAATTCATGCATTACTTCCATTTACGTCACTAACAATAAGTACCGATGAAAGCTCAATAATACCAACTGCAATACATATCAACATCTACTTAACCTTCTACTTCTTGAATTCAAAGAACCAACAGTAGTAATGCTTGACCAAGTCGGTACTCTTCTAAGCGATTTCATTCAAATAATATAATCAGCATTATTGTAAAACACTCCATTCTGAGAACCATGCCAAGGAGTAATTCAAATAAAGAGGAGTATCTCATGTTAAACCTCTGACAGTAAAAAGACCATAAAAAAGACTAATCATGTTTTTAATAAATATGTAAGAAAGCAAAATATTTTAACAGCCTAAGTGGGTACAGTACTTCCTCGCCCTGGCCTCGGTTTGGCGTGCACGATGAGGACTTTTCGCTATCCCCGCCACTTCTGTCTCACTCTTGTCTGGCAAAGGCAAGGGGGAGATGGAACGAGAGTGAGTGAGAGCCACTGAAAGCGAGCGAGGACGGTACGAAACAGACGACGTGTTGATATTTTGTCTCGCTCCGTCTTTCTGACGCCTGACACTCCGTCCTTTGAGCCCTCAGACGTAAACATGAAAACGGCTTCCGCGAAAGCTTCACGCAGGCCCGGCTCGAGTCCTTTTTGCGCCCTAGGCGAACTTGTCAAATTGTGCCCTTTATTATAATACATTTATTTGAGATTATTTATGACTTTACCTGTTCATTTACGATTACCTGGACGCCTCACAGTGGGGTAGAAAACTTTAAAAAATTGGCGATAAATCGAAATATAACAGAATGTTTACAGATCTGATTTTTTATCCCTGGTACAGTTGAAACATGCGCACACAATAAAACGTATATACACAGCCTACTACAACTCTTCCTTTCTTACCCGAGTCGGTCAGAAACAGTTAGCTGTACGAAGTCCATTACATGTTTATTCCAAACAATTTATCAAACGATTTTGTGTAGTTTTATTTTAGTTCTATTTTTTGTGTTTTCTTTGTTTTAAACTTCTATTTCGCGATGAAGACGCCAATTTCAGGTGTTTTTTTAATTACCTTTCGTTGTGATACGTTTGCGGCAAGCAATAATACTAAGATTAATATTCAGATTGTGCTCGTTTTTGCTCGAATCCCTAAAATTTCAAGTTATTCAAAAAAGTTCCCAGTTCCTGAAAATAATGTCTTTTTGCCAGCAGGATATTTTTAATCACTTTTTATTAAGTTCAGATCCCGTAATAACCAGCAAGAGACGATTATCCCCCAAAAATCATCGATCGTTGCCGAAAGAAGCTTTAAACTTATTATTGTAAACTTTAAAATAATCGTTTTTGATATAACTTATTTAATTAACACAAGTTTTACTGACGCCTAGGAATTGATGGCAACTTTTAAGGTCTTTTACCCCACTGTGCGCCTGTCGGTCGGCAGAGTACAGAGCATCTCATTAGCCGACCGAGTTTTAAGAGAGGAGAGTAACGGAGAATATTCCTGGACGCCCGTACGATTTGGAGAGTTCGGCGACAATACCTGGACGCCAATCGAACGTGAGAGTACAGAGTAACTCCTGGACACCTCATTAGAATAAAGTCCAGTGCCGCATGTACATTAGAATCCTGTAAAATTGTATAAACCTAGCGAGACGCAACGTCTGAATTGTGAAATGTGTAGCCCTGTCCTATCAAACCATGCATTCCTATCTAATCCCAATAAACGTTGGCTGTCCAGCAATTATCCTTGTTACAATCCACGAAGGCTACAAGCTTTTAATAAGATTTGTAGTTTTAAATACATGTGCACTTTAAAAAACAAAAGTTTTATTCTAGTAATAGTAGTTCTATACTTTAAAATGTGTCGCTAAATAAGTGAAAACCCTGCTGTAAGATAATGATCACAAAATGGGTTGATACTTTGTAAATTACTTCATTATATTATTTTGATAATAATTTTCCTTGCTCGCAAATAAGTTTGTTTTCAGCGTCTTTTATTAATTTCTTTATTTGACCGAGATACAAGAAAAATTGCAAGATACACATTGAATAATTTCATAGTTAAATATAAATATGTAACAATAACAGTCACATTTTCTAAAACAGAATAATATACAGTCGGTGTAGAAAGTATTCGTACAGCGACCAATTTTGAAGTAAAACGTTGCATATCTATGTGAGTAATAGATTTTAACGGAAAGCAATGATTAATCAATATTCTTTGATGTTTGTAGAATAGATTTTGTAGGAACAAAATTTTATTCCCTTTAACATTTACAAAGATGTTAACAAAAAACAGATAAACGCGCAGAAATGGACGCGCAAAAAGTATTCGTACAGTTGAATAAAAAATTAATAAACAATGGAAATAAACCAAATATATAATGTTTTAATAATTTGTGGGATTGCCTTTTGATTTTATAATAGCTTCGAGGCTAATTGGTATGGAATTTACTAAGTTGGATGTTATAGCAGGCTGTATTTTACTCTACTCTTCTAGCAGAATGACTTTCAAACTTTCTTCAGATATAATATTATGATTACGTATTTTTTTGTCCAATTAATCCGATAGATGCTGTATGGGATTGATATGTGGTGATTATGGCGGCGTTTTAAAATATTTTGGTGGGCTATATGAAACCCTCTGCCTAGTATTATATGCAGAATGCTTTGGATCATTGTCATGGGTAAATATAAAATTGTCATTAAGTCCCATTTTATTTGCACTAGCATGCATGTGCTTGCTCAGGATGTCAATATAAACTCTATAATGTATAATACTATTGATGAAATGTACAGCTTCCCCTCCAGCTGCACTCATACAGCCCCAGACAAATACAGAACCCGCCGCCGTATTTCATCATGGATCGCAAATTTTCTTTCCTAAACGCTGTATTCTTGTTTCTCCATACTGTGAAGTCTGTTTTGGAACCAAATATTTTGAATTTGTTAGCGTTAGTGAATTCGAAATATTTGAGACCAAAACAGACTTCACAGTATGAAGAAACAAGAATACAGCGTTTAGGAAAGAAAATTTGCGATCCATGATGAAATACGGCGGCGGGTTCTATATTTGTCTGGGGTTGTATGAGTGCAGCTGGAGGGGAAGCTGTACATTTCATCGATAGTATTATACATTATAGAGTTTATATTGACATCCTGAGCAAGCACATGCATGCTAGTGCAAATAAAATGGGACTTAATGACAATTTTATATTTACCCATGACAATGATCCAAAGCATTCTGCATATAATACTAGGCAGAGGGTTTCATATAGCCCACCAAAATATTTTAAAACGCCGCCATAATCACCACATATCAATCCCATACAGCATCTATCGGATTAATTGGACAAAAAAATACGTAATCATAATATTATATCTGAAGAAAGTTTGAAAGTCATTCTGCTAGAAGAGTAGAGTAAAATACAGCCTGCTATAACATCCAACTTAGTAAATTCCATACCAATTAGCCTCGAAGCTATTATAAAATCAAAAGGCAATCCCACAAATTATTAAAACATTATATATTTGGTTTATTTCCATTGTTTATTAATTTTTTATTCAACTGTACGAATACTTTTTGCGCGTCCATTTCTGCGCGTTTATCTGTTTTTTGTTAACATCTTTGTAAATGTTAAAGGGAATAAAATTTTGTTCCTACAAAATCTATTCTACAAACATCAAAGAATATTGATTAATCATTGCTTTCCGTTAAAATTTATTACTCACATAGATATGCAACGTTTTACTTCAAAATTGGTCGCTGTACGAATACTTTCTACACCGACTGTAGATCTCCTTTTATACGTAGCAGTATAGAATCTATTTAAAGGAAATTCAAACGCATATAGTAGATGAATACATATGTTCTTATTGAATTTGTTAACCAGTTGTTAATTTGCAAAAAGTGTATCATGAAACTTCCTGTAATGTTGATCTTTTTTACTTTTGCTACGTTCAAAACCCTACGGATTATCACTGAAGAATTAATAATTAAGATAAACTTTAGATAAATACACACATTTTAAATTGATCCATAACACAAATTACTTTGAAAAGAAATTCGACTGTTTTCCCTTTACTTTGATTGTGGTATAAGAGGTCACCCTCGGTTTCCGGCGACGGGCATAAGTGTGGGAGAGGGACAAAGAGAGAGCGAGGAGAGAGAGGGGCGCCATTAAGTACATATTAGTAAAGCATGGTGTATGTATAGGCACAAGAGCTGAGAAGGGGATTGTTGAGTTTGAGGGTGCCATCTAATGAAAGAGAATAATAAAAAAATGTCTACATGTTAGATAACGTTTACAGCTTCAGAAGTGGGATTGTCCAAAAAATCTCCCGAAACGGAAGGTCAAGTAATCGGATCATAGAACTGAGGTTAGTTGAGCACGTGCCCTTTGTGCGTAATAGCCCATGAGAAGAACATCAATGGCACTATATTGTGCCGTGCGAAGGTTCATGTTCTTGGTTTTGGTTAATCCAAGACGAATAAGGAACGTCACGATGAAGCGTAGTACTCCGTCTTGCGGACAAAAGCGAGCTCAGAGCGAGGTTAAAATTAATTTTTTACGACTAGGCGATTGCTTGTTTTTGAAGCTTTCGTCAAAAAGGGCAATTAACAACGTTTCTCAGGGATTTCGACTTTTTTGCTCGGAGTTAATCCGTACATTGCTCCGTCAGCGGATGGTAGGGGAGACCGTGGCAGATTGTAACAAAAAAAGTTTCCACGGTTTTTTCTCGAAAGTGTTTTCCTCAATCAGGAAATAAATTGCGTGATTTACTACTTACATATGTGGTGAACTAATTGCGTGATAGTACGTGACAAAATCTTGGACACTTAGACATCTAGCTTCATCTTAAACAAATCTGAACCTTTAAATAAAGTAGTTGAGCTATCGACCGTATTTTTAGAATATAACAATAAGTGGTTTCGGCGCACTGGTTCGGTCAGTTAAACAATCTAGAAGCTAATTTGCAATTTTAATAATTATAAATCTTTTTCTGGTGTGTCAGTAAGAATAGCACACTTTCGGTTTCGCCTCGTTGTCGTCTTCCGTTGTTGCGCTTTAGGGAGTGGTCGAACTAATTCTGGAGAAAATACAGCCTTATTTTGGGAAGTAGGATGAAAATTAGATGTGGATGCATCAGAACATTCCTGGATTAGTATATGACTTGATGTTGTGGCAATAGGTTCTTCTACTTCAACTATATGGGAAGACGGAGGTGGTGGTGGTTGACCAGTCACGCTAGCCGGTAAGAAATCAGCGTCGTCAAAAATTTCGCAGTTAAAAGGCTTTATGCCGGAAACTTTAAAACCTTTAATTATATTGGTGGGCGTGGTTGCTAGTGGTAGTGCATCTCGAACCAAAGACGGAACATCATAAATTGTCATTGATTTTCCAGGATTATTTCGCATCCAGCTATCTTGAGCAGACGATAAATATTTTTTGAACGGACCATAAACACTTCTGTCAAGTGGCTGTAGACGGTGAGAACAATGGGGAGGAAAAGATAACATCAATATCCCATTTTCTTTTGCATAATTAATTGTTTTAAATGCTAAATGAGACTCGTGATTGTCCAATAATAAAAGTACTGGGCTGTTTTGGGATGGCTTTACGTGCGCAACAAAATGTTGCATAAATGTGTAAAATTCTTCGAGCATCATCCAGCCAGAACCATTGGCTGCACCAATCGACCCTGGAGGAGCATCTCTAATAAAATGGTCATGAAATTTTTTTCTTGGAAACAGAAATATGGGCGGTATAGAATTTCCAATCGCATTTACGGCAACACATACAGTGACAAGTACCCCCCTTCACTTGAAGTAATACCACCGACCTGCTGCGTTCCTTTCGTGGCGACAACTTTACTGACTTTTTGTACAGTTGTCACCCCTGTCTCATCCAGATTCCAAATCTGAGCGGCAGCAAAACCGTGTTTGTCTCTGACACTAGCTAGTTTATCAAAAAAGAGAGAAACATTGGCTTTATTAAAATTCGTTGCTCTTTGTAAGCTTGTAGCTTCTGGGGTTCGAATAGACAACTCCGTATGTTTTTTAAGAAAAGTTGTCAGCCACCCTAGTAGCATTTTTGGTTGGCCAACGGTTGCCAACAGTTGGGAATTAGTTGGGATATAGTTAGTGTTTGTGCCTACAAATTCCCAACACAGGGCCTACGGCAAAAAAGTTACGACAGTTTGCCAACGACTATTCAATGTTGGGCCTACAATTGTTATGGTTGGTTAATTAACAAAAAGTTACGACAGTTTGCCAACGAATATTCAATGTTGGGCCTACAATTGTTATGGTTGGTTAATTAACAAAAAGTTACGACAGTTTGCCAACGAATATTTAATGTTGGGCCTACAATTATTATGGTTGGTTAATTAACAAAAAGTTACGACAGTTTGCCTACGAATATCCAATGTTGGGCCTACAATTACTATGGTTGGTTAATTAACAAAAAATTTACAACGATGATTAAATGTCGTCTTACAAACGTAAGAAAATTTGCTACATCAAAAAACCTGTTGTGATTTTTCTTTTCTTATTTATAAATACGTAATGAGGACGTCTGTCTTAAGACAAATGTGAAATTTTAAGGAATGAGTCTAAAGGTTGGATGATGATATTTTGTAGAATATTTCGCGTCACTGCACAGTTTTCATAAACAATTAATACTAGTTATGTAACTAGAAATTATAAGTGTTTACAAGGAAGTGTGTTGGTCAGCTGCGAACAGCGGTTGCTTTGTAAGCGGAAAGTTTGGGTTCGATTCTCCTCACCGCGAATTTTTTTTTTTTTCCTAAACCAGACCTGAAGAAGACGTATTTACGACGTCTTTTGAAGTTCTTTAAGACGCCTTCTGGACGTTTTTAAGATGTCTTTTGGATAGAAGCCTTCAGTTGGGCCCAGTTGGGCCTATGGAAAGAAACCTTCGGTTGGGCCTTCGTGTTAAGCGACGTTGGGCCTACGTTGGTTACAATCGTTGGCCCATTTAAAAATAGCGCGACACTTCAACAGTTGGCCAACGGATAACACGTCATTGGCCCAACAAACTCCCAACAAATAAATGCTACTAGGGCAATCGTCTCCAGCACACTTATTTCGTTTCCAGGAATCAGGAATTTGTATATCATAGTGCAATGCACACTCATAACCTAATTTACGGTGTTCCTTGGGAGTCAAACCAAAATAAATTTTGGACGCATTCCTCACATATTCAGCTAAGCTGGCTGATTGCTGATCATTGAAAACCGGATTTCGATTGTAGCCTACTTTGTCCAATTTGATACAAGCCTCAGAAACATCGATTTTCTTCACATACCTGGAGAGAGTCACATGACATATATTTAAAGCTTTTGCTACTGAGCGTATTGATTCCTTATTTTGAACAACTCTGTTTAATGCCTCTTCCATGTCTTCCTTGGAAGTAGAACCCCTTTCTGTTTTTTTCTTGTATGTTCTCATCCTAAAAGTAACTAATATTTCAGCAAATATCATGTTTGCCTTATCACTATTTAGAGCGGGGTAAGTTGTAACATGTTACATTTTGCCCCAAGCAGTTTGTTACAACCCGAGGTCGAATTTTTGCCTTTTATCTCAGCAAACGAGAAACTAAACATCAAATTACTGAAATGCGTACAGATTATGATAAACCAATGTCTACTGCTTCGTTTGCGACAAAGAAGCAAAAATTCAAGCGGTTTCTAATAACGGTTAATTGAAATCAAAGTGCTAGGACAAAATTTACTTACGTAACCTAAATACTAAAATTCTAGGCTATAACCACAAAATGGATAAACAACGCTCATTTGTTTTACTCAAACTGACGGTGCTAATATCGTCAAGCAGCTCTCGGATGCTGTGGGTTATCAGATTTGTCGTTCAGAAAATTTTACTAATGTTACAATTTACCCCGTGTTGCAATCTGCCCCGGTCTCCCCTACACACGGTGACTTTGAACCCGCACATACCGTTGCTACCGCTGACTCGCGGGACAATACGGTCATAAACCGCGACCCTGACGAGACGCTCTGACCGACCAAACCTGGTTAGTTTTGGTAACCAGATGATTAATTTTCCACCTCTATGCAGTTAAGAGGGGGAGGGTTCCTCCTCCACCGTCGAAAGCACGGAGGGAAGAGGTTCCTCTTCAGGGAAAATATGGCCAATCAGGTCTTTGGCGCCTCCCAAAAATCCGAAGTCGAGCCCACTTTTGACGTCGGAAAACTGGACAAGTCAGAATTCTCATAGCGCTCCTCAAGCAAGGTTCTTTTGTTCATTCCGGTTATCATCAAGCAAACACTCATCAAGCAAAGTTTTCACTATTATTTTGATCACCCTGGGGATCATAGCGTCTACATCGATCTGGTAATCGTTCTGGATAAGCTGGTGAGTGATAAGTAATTGACATCACGCGTACCACGACGTGTTGTTAGAACGCGCATTTTTATTTTATTCTAATATTAGATTAAGTTGTCCCCAGAATAAGGTTAAGCTGCAATGTTAGCCCAACCGAAGTATGTGCTAAGAAGGTTTTAAACATTGGCGCCGTGCTGGAAAGGGGTAAATTTGCCTTGGTAGAGGGTGGGCTGGATGCGGAATTGCCATTAAGCATTAAAATCGAGTTATTGCAGGTGCTACATGTAGTGAATAAATTGTCTGTGGAAGAAATTGAGGATGGACACCAAGTAAGAATTTACCTAAAGGATTCTTCTCGGGTTTCTTACCACAATAGCAGAATGTCATACAAAGAGTAACAGTCTTTACAAAATATTGTTGATAACTCTCATAATATTGTTAAACGCAGTACGTCGGAATATTGTCCACCGGTAGTTTTGGGTGAGAAAAGAAATGGTCGGACCCGTATGTGTCTCGAGTTCAGATTTTTAAATCGCTGTGTTGCCCAGCAAAATTACCCTTATCCAATTATACAAAACTTAATTGACAACTTACAAAGTAACACATATTTTACGACGCCGACGTTAGATTTGCGGGATGGTTTCCATAAGATATCGGTACATTCCGATGATGCCAAGCTTACAAAATTGTCTTTTGGTTATTGTGAAGCTCCAGCTGAATTTCAGAAACGCATTTTACAAATAATGGATAATTTGATTCGAGAAGGAATGGTTTTAGTTTACATCAATGAAATGTACCTATGAGGAAATGTTAAAATTTGAAAGGAGGTGCTGACACAGCTCAAAAGATATAAAGAGAGACTATGTCAAATACGAATTTTTGAGGAATAATGTGGGGTCTGTTATTCAAAGAATACCGTAGATAGACATACTTTGGCTATTAAGAATGATCCGCTCCTCAGAAATCTGAAGCAGGCATTTTTGGGGTTGACTATCTTCGCCGTTTCATAAAAAACTACGCGATTATGGCTGGGCCGTTATATGTTCTTATTAATAGAATTTTTCACACCCAGTTTTGCGTATTTACAATCCAAACTATCAGACGGACCCTCACTGTGACTCGAGCTCGATTGGCTTTGGCGGTGCGTTGTTGCAACTGCAACCTGACACTAAAGAATGGCACCCCATAGCATATTTTAGCAAAGCTACAAGTGATTCAGAAAGAAACTTACATAGTTTCGAATTGGAACTGTTAGCGATAGTCTATACATTAGAGAGGTTCCATGTTTAACGACAGGGTATGGAATTTAAGGTCGTTACGGATTGTAGCATTCTTTCGTTGGCAATGAATAGAATCAAGCTTAATCCTACAATTGCGTGCTAGAGTTTGACCTTACAGAATTATAAATTCAGCATGGAACACCGTTCTAACAAAAAAATGTATCACGTAGACACTAGCTCCCATACAGCACACTCCATTGCAGGAAGGTTCCTGTTGCAGGAGTCTTTCTATGTCCGCCCCTGTGGAACATTGCACGGCAACGCATATGGAACCTTCCTGCAACCTTCATGCAACGGAGTGTGCTGTATGGGAGGAGACAGATTGCTCTTATTAACCATATCGGGCTCGAGGATGAACTAGCTTATGAACAGCTAGGCACACGACCCTTTCATTAGAGATCTAGTACATCGTATGCTGGAATTAGAGGATCATAAGAAGTATGTAATTAAGGATGATTTGGTGCACCGTAATGATGGTAAGCGGCTACTTTTTGTTGTACCTAATTCGATGATGCATAATGTTATTAGGTCTACACGTGACGAGTTGAGTCACATACGGCTAGATAAAACCACCTATGCTATAATGGAGAGATTTTGGTTTCCATGCATGAAAGTCTGCGTCCTCTTATGTATACATAGAGGATTGTCTAAATTACTTCGTGTGTTCTTTACTCTCAGGTAAAGCAGAAGGGCAAATGCAATTAGTAGAGAAAGACTATTTACCATTCGGTTTCCTACTATTCACCATTTCACCGTTCTGGATCACTTTGGTGCCCTGGAGAAGTCTACGTTCGGTTACAAATATATTCTCTTACAATTAGTTACAGATACATTTACTCGCTTTACGTGGCTCTTTCCGTGTAAATCTGCAACAGCGTGCGAGACACTCAAGCACTTTTTGGTGATTGGTGTGTGCATACAGTATTCCTGGCAGGGTGGTGTCAGATCGCGGAACAGCGTTTGACGCGGACGAATTTGAAAATTTTCTCTGTGAGCGTAATATTGATCACGCCAAGGTGGCGGTGGCGGCTCCATCGGCAAACGGTATTGTGGAGAGAATTAACCGTTTCCTACACGCTACATTAACGAAAATTGTTGATACGCCAAGTGGTTGGTATCATGCGTTAGAAAATACGCAATACGTGAATAATATACGTGAATGTAACGTTGGTAAAAGTACAGCTTCGTTTATCGAAGAAATTGGTACTTGCACAGACAATGAGTGACAATGAATTTCTGACAGGTCCGCACTACAAAAAAGAAACGGACAGAGAACTGAACCTCAATAAAATCGATTAGAATCGTCACTTCCATATCTATAAACAGCAAAAATCGAGCGGTAGGAAAAAAATACTACCAACAACACGCGGTATTCCCAAGCGGTCACCCATCCAAGTACTAACCGCGCCCAATGTCGCTTAACTTCAGTGATCGGACGAGAACTGGTGTTTTACAGACATAGAATGGTCGTTGGTAAAAATACGGCTTTGTTTATCGAAGAAATTGGTACTTACACTGACAATGAGTGACAATGAATTTCTGGCAGGTCCGCACTAGAAAAAAAAACGGACAGAGAACTGAACCTAAATAAAATCGATTAGAATCGCCACTGAAATTGTGACGAATTTCGTGTGACCGCTTGGGAATACCGCGTGTTTTTTTTTTCTTACCGCTCGATTTTTTCTGTTTATAACTATGGAAATGATGATTCTAAACCAGGGCTCTCCAGCGTAGGGGCCCCTCGCGCGCCTGCTTCCCCTTCCAATCTTCCTCTGGCGCAGCGTACCTTCCGTTGTCAAGGAGACCGCGCGACGCTAAGAAGGCTGCCATGACAGGCTAGCCGGGCTAGCGTCGTCGCGGTTAGCGTCGCGCTGTATCCCTGATAACGCGGACGAGAGTGGGAGAACCCCAAGCGCACGCGTGCGGGACCTTGGAGAGCCCTGTTCTAAACGATTTAGTTAGCTTCACTTCTCTGTCCGTTTCTTTGTAGTGCGGACCTGTCAGAAATTTATTGTCACTCATTGTCAGTGTGAGTACCAATTTCTTCGATAAACAAAGCCGTATTTTTACCAACGACCATTCTATGTCTGTAAAACACCAGTTCTCGTCCGATCACTGAAGTTAAGCGACATTGGGCGCGGTTAGTACTTGGATGGGTGACCGCTTGGGAATACCGCGTGTTGTTGGTAGTATTTTTTTCTTACCGCTCCATTTTTTGCTGTTTATAGCTATGGAAGTGGCGATTCTAAACGCTTTTAGTTAGCTTCGTATATTAAGCTAATTACTTTCGTAATACGTATATAGTAATATAACGTGATAAATATACCTACACCACAAAAGCGTTAATTCGGCTCGCAGTGAGTTGCTTTCAGGATATAAACAAAGGTGTGCTTCTGATACTGCATTGGATAATTACTTCAGATTTGATCTCGTTATCATCATATGCTTTGATAATATCTCAGGTGAAAACCAAAAATTACAAACTAAGTTTAAAGGTCCTGTGCCGTATTCGGTTGGGGTTACTTTCGCATTTTAAGGGAGAAACCACCCGTTTCGCCCGAGTCGCTCCCTTCTATTATGCGCTTATAACTCGTAAATTACGAAAGATATCGAAAACACATTTAAATAAATAAATCTATATCCTTTAAAAAGCTATATCCAACTAACACGATGGGAGGATTCCAGTAAGAATATCGGAATTTCAAGTGCAGTCCTCCTGAATAGCAGTTTAATCTATTCCTCGCGGTCCTCCATCTTTTTATAGGAACTCATCCCCAACCGGAAGAGATTAAAAAAGGAATCACAGAATCAAATAAAATTAGTGTACTCTGATTCTATTTCGGAAAACATTGAATTACTTCAAGTAATTGAATTTTGTATATCTAAGAATAATATTTACAATACTAGTTTTAAATACGAGGTTTGTACACTGCGCAAAACAATTAGAGCAAACCAGCTGAAAGGCAAGGACATAAAATTGTTATTAAAATCTAGAGTCATTTAAAATTGGATTATTAAAATTATATTTTATGAAATTAAATTTATCATGAAATCAAATTTAAAATTTTTAAATTTTGCTGCATGTGTAGGACTTATCTAATTTTACACATTGTGCCCTTCAACGACAGCAGTCAACTTTTTGAGATCACACAGTCATCTCTTGTTTACATAAGTAAACGTATGCTTCTAACATTGAGCTACATATGTTAATTTTCAGGACCTTAAAACAGAAATGTATGCTATTATTAGTAAAGTAATCAATTCTGTAATACACTATTTAACGTTTTTAAACGCATCATTGAATCTGAAAAGATTGCATAACATTGTTATGAGTTAAAAGATCGAGTATCATACATATTTATGCTAGCTGCTTAATTTGTTCCTTGTTTATATTTATGTCATGTAAGTTACTAACACCTTCCTTAACCCATACGATTACTTTTTAATTACTCGTGTGTGAAAGAATAAGTTATCCATTTTATTACTCTTGCTAATAGAAGCCGTGCAAAACATTATAATTTAAATGCTTCCCTAACGAACGTAAATTACATTTCGGGTAGGAGTTCCCACTGCGAGGCAGAGTTTACACGACGGAATTGAATCTACCTACACTGTTTAACAATGCCCAGAATTTGAGAGCCAACTCGTAACTATGTACTATATTGGAACTACTCTACAGACACAAACATTGCCCACCATGTAACATTAATTTGTTTTTAAGTGGACCAGTTATTGTAGATTGTAGTGTTAAAAATGATTTATACTTCTTTCAGAAATTGTCAAATACGAATCTGAGAAATAATATTGTATATTTGTTCGATATTCATTTGTGAGTTAAAAATTCAAGTCGAACTGTAGTGATAATGTCATTAACTCTAATTTAATGTAAATGCATTCTATACAATAAATTCGGCACCACTAGCTTTACCATTTACAGTAATTCGTCGTTATTGTCCCGTTTTTACCATGCGTAGTTCGCCCGGTGACTATCCCCACCATTTCTTGGAATCCTTCAGTCGAGAGTGAGAGAATCCGAGAACGAGCGAGAGACAACAAAAGAGTCGACACGAAGTTGCCGTCGGCTACGAAAGAGAGAAAGCATGATACTTTGTCTCGCTCCGTCTTTCAGCATTGGCCGCACGGAATAGTGTCCGCATCGCGTCGTATACGCCTGCCGCCAGTCTCGTTCGTCGTGTTTATAACGACGAATTACGGTCGTACGATCATTCAATATTAATTTGGCGAGTGACAAGACACTAGTACCTATACGCGCACCACGAAGGTTAATTGGGCTATACAATACCAAGAGAATTGGGAGGACAATATGTATACGCAAGTGATGTAGGCAAGAGTCGGACGACACGGCACCTAAGTACATAGGTATATTGTCACCGTACCAACTATTAAATTTATAAAATTAAGCTTTGCAAAGTGAGTAGGGGAGAGGTGGGATGAAAGGGACATTTTTGTTAACCGACTTCAAAAAGGAGGAGGTTATAGATTCGACCCGTATGTTTTTTTTTTTTGTTATGTTTGTTTCCTCATAACTCCTCAGCATATGGACCGATTTTGATGATCTTTCTTTCATTCGAAAGAGGGCGATGCCCCGGTGGCCCCATCCTACACTGCATCAACATTGGCCCAATATTTTGCCAGTTATGATTAATAATAATTTATATGTTTGTCCCCGCATAACTCCTCAGCATATGAACCGATTTTGATGATCTTTCTTTCATTCGAAAGAAGGCGATGCCGCGGTGGTCCCATCCTACACTGCATCAATATTGGTCCAATATTTTTCCAGTTCTGGTTAATAATAAATACTATTGTCACCTAATTATTATTATTTTATGCACGTACGCGCATATCTCCTCAGCATGTTGTGTCAATATACATAAAACTAAAAAGTTAAAAATAAAAAAAAATTTAAAAAAATTAAAACCGACTTAAAAAAAAATAAAATTGCACTAAAAAGTAAAAAATCAATTTTTTCCCTTATTTAATCTACGACTCTCGTATTTTTTAAGTCGGTGCCTCATCATTTGCACTGTGTAAATCTGGTGCCGGCTTAAAAAATATGAGAGTCGTAGATTAAATAATGGAAAAATTATTTTTTACTTTTTGTGCAATTTTTTTTTTGAAGTCGGTTTTAATTTTTTTAAATTTTTTTTAGGACCAGATAGTAAAAAAACTAAATAACCATTCGAGTTCTAATTGGTAACATTAGAAAGGCCAGTTACTGCACTTCCTCTATAATTAAGGTATTTAGGCACCTTAGACAGAAACAGGGACTTGGAACGCAGTTGCCGTTGCGGGGCGAGGAAGCATACTGTTGCCAAGATCTCCGGGCAGTCAATTCGACCATGAATTACCTTGAACAGGAACATGAGATCAGAAACAAGCCTCCGATCACTGAGGGTAGCAATCCTCGTCGCCCGTAGTGCCGGACCATAGTCATGGTCATAGAAGCGCATCGGGCTACCCGAAGCTCTAGAGACCAGTCTTAAGAATCTATGTTGAACCCTTTCAACAAGGCTTATATATAGCTTGTGCCTGGGGTTCCAACCAACTGACGTATGCTCCAACACCGGTCTGACTAATGACACATACAAGAGCTTCAGTGACTCCACTCTTCTGAAATGTCTGCCGAACCTTGCAATGAAACCGAGGGTTTTCATTGCTTTACTAGTGATTGTCCTATAATGGTTTCGAAAATCAAGGCCCGACGCTATCGTAACTCCAAGGTCATTGACTTCACAGACCTCGATCAGGGGTGTGTCCCCTAACTTATAGGTCGATACCACAGCATTGACAGCCCTATGGGCCCTCATTATAACACACTTGGCAGTGTTTAATTGCATCCTGTTGGTGGTGCACCATCGCTCAAATCTGCACAGGTCATACTGCAATTTCTCCGCATCATGACCGTCACGGATAGTTCGGAAGACCTTCAAATCATCAGCATAAAGCAGAAATTTGCTGTTCCGGAATATGTCTTTAAGGTCGTTAATAAAAAGAAGAAACAGGAGAGGTCCAAGGTGCGACCCCTGTGGATCCCCAGAGCTTACGGAAACAGTGGCAGATAGATGGTTCTGGACCCTGACTACCTGCACTCTATCCTTCAGATAAGATTCGATCCAGGAAAGTAGCGGGCCACCAAAGCCGATCGAAATCAATTTGTTTATCAGGATACCGTGGTCAACCGTATCAAAAGCCTTTCGAAAATCCGTGTATACGGTATCTACCTGAAGACCTTTATCAAGGGCAGCAGAGACATAACAATGGTACACCACCAATTTGTTGCTGATGATCTGCCAGAGACGAACCCATGTTGCTCCTCGCAGATGATGTTAGTTAGGAGGGGTGTTATTTTCTCTGTTACGATAGCCTCGAAAACCTTCGGGAGAGATGACAATTTGCAGATTGGTCTATAATTTCTTACATCGGAGTGGTTTCCCGCCTTAAATATACACTTGATTCCACAGTAGAGCATCAAGATTTCGCGCAGGCACGACCCTCAGGCGACGTTGCTACGCCGCCTCCCCACTTAACCGCCTATGTTTTTCTCCGTCGCACGGCCTTCTCTACTCTCTCTGTTCACTCTTCGTGCGGGACTGTTTACGTTGGCAACGGTCAGGTCCCGCGTTTGGGATGTACCAATTATTCCTTGGAAATTACCACGACCAATCGCATGCGGTTCAAACCGTGGGTAGTAGTGGGAGCTGCGCAGATCGGTCGCAAATCGGTAGGGGCGTCGAGATGCTCCAATGTGGAATCAAGTGTAATAAATATATGAGGTGGGAGACGTAAGGGTAATAATTACGCGTCTTAATAATAACTCAACAAAGATTATTTATTGGAGATTGAAAAATCAAAACCTCTTTAAAAGAAATGTCGTGCGGACGAAGAGCACAACCGCTCAAGACGCTGTCTTTTAACCGAATACCGACAACGGTCGCGTTCCTTCAGCCGCGTATTCACCTGTGCATTCGCCCCGAATGTGCATTCGGCGCGCACCGATTTTTTGCTCGTGCGGCGCGCATTTGGCGCGCGTTCGGTACTCGACGTGCATTCGGCGCGCGTTCGGTGGTCAACGTGCATTCGGTGCGCGTTCGGAGCTCGACGTGCATTCGGGGAGCGGCAAACGACGAGTGCAGATACAATGTATGGACCGAGATCGAGGCGATTGCGAACCGAGCGTTCGCCGGGCCATTCGCGCCGATCCGCTTGCTGGCGGTCCATCAAAGCGTGCATTCGCGTCCGAACGACACCATGATGGAGTGGACGCCGCAAATTTGTCTCAAGCTCCTTGAGGTATTCGAGAAACACGAATCCTTATGGAATTCCAGACACCCGCGTTATTTCGATACTTTAAAAAAGGACGACGCGTGGTGTACAATTGCCGAAGAGATCGGAACGGAGGCGGAAGATTGCAAGAGGAAAATGGAGAGTCTAAAAAGCTCGTACAGACGGGAAAAGGGGAAAATTAAGAAAAGCACCACAACTGTGGTATGATATTGTTATGTCTCGCGTTCGGCATAGTAGGAATTTAATGTATAACACGAATAATAACACATGCAACTAGAACAATATGGAATAACAGGAATGTAATATAATTCGGGAGAGGATCTCGATACACGTCAGCTCGCGATGACGTCTGATTATCAAGTGACAGCTTGACAGGCGATCGGTCCGATCGCCTTCTTCTCGCTGTCCTCTTGTCTTCGTCGCGAGCACCAGCGGGCCATGGATTCTATCCATAGGGTGCTCGCAACAATATTAAAGTAATTGCCAATCTTTCTTCCGGCATAATCGCTTTTCTGTAGACAGTATCTTGTCTTGCAACTTTATCGCGAATATATTTTAATATAATAAAAAAATCTTCCGATAACATCCTCGTGAAGTTTTGAAATTGGTTGCTTCCCACTTCAGCATTTAAATCACGTAGAAATGTTTCCTTGCACCTGGCGGTATATATTTTCCTCGTCCACCAACGTTTCTTCTTTTTATGCTTTTTTTTTAGCACTGTATAAAATACAGACTTTTCTCCTCGTTCTTTGGATCGGTGCTTATAGGGACTGTTGTGAATGAACACTGCACGATTCCCGAACGTGCGCCGAATGCGCGCCGAATGCACGCCGAGCACCGACCGCGCGCCGCACGAGCAAAAAATCGGTGCGCACCGAATGCGCGTCGAATGCGCGCCGAGCACCGAACGCGCGCCGAATGCGCGAAGAATGCGCGCCGAATGCGCGCCGAATGCACATTCGGGGCGAATGCACAGGTGAATACGCGGCTTTCCAAAACCGAAGGAAACGCGTACCGCGCGCACAAATTTGGGAAAAACCCCGAGCCCTGAGACAAGGGAGGTTTCGTCACCTAGCAAAAACCAACGGCCACGAAACCTTCGGTTGAACTTTATGACCCTACCTGGTCGCCTTCTGCTCCGCTCGAAATTCGACGCTACGCACGCTACATATATGCAAATAAAACTATTCTGAACATAAAATATAAAATGAGATAACAAAAAATAGATATATTTGTGTAACTATTGGCAATACTTATTAATATGGATCTTCGCCACGAAAACAATGAAAAGAATCTTATCTTACATACATAATTAAATATTTTTTATTTAACTTTTTTTTTAACAAATAAGCACGCAAAAAACATAATTTGTCTAAACTTTGGTCTCCTGATCGCGATCTAATTTTTGTACAAAACAATCCAGCCACGGATAAAGCACTCTCAGATTCTACGCTTGTTGGTCGGATAGTCATTAAGAAATCATATGCCATTTGTATCTATATATTTTCTCCTTACTTTTTCTACTTGAAAATACGTCCATTTTTTTGATGACTTGATTTAGATTTTTAGTTCTCTTTTGGTTTAGAGTTGATTCTTCGTGAGGTACTTCGGTTTTCGTCTTTATTAGTAATTGCAGTTTTTTTCACTGATAACGATGTAGACCGAAATAACGAACGCATATATGCGCTATATTGATATACGTAATTTATCGAATTACCGGTAAAAATTTGACGAATTACCGGTAAAAATTTGAGGGTACTTCTCGTGATTTACCGGGAAACCGGTAAACCGGGTTACCGGTATTGCAATCCCTAATGTCGACAAGTCTACAAGTCGACGTTTTTCTGAAGTTACATAAATACCACGGCACTGCCAAAATATTTGTAACAAACTTTACATTAAGTTTACATCAGGGATCCGAACCGCCTAGTAACCCTAACCCTTACCCGGTTAACCAAGGAAGGTTTCTGTAACCCATACTAACTGCGAGGGAACGGTTCTTAAATTCTAGAAGAAACCGAAGTAACCGGGTTAACCCGCTACGAGCCGGTTACAAGTCAGTGATATGTGAATCTACAGTCAATATAGGGTGATTCTGAAGCTACGCCCGACAATGGATGCGGCCTGGTACCCCGTACCGAGGACAAGCCCCCGCAGTGCCTCACCGAATTTTATGGCTTTCGACCCTCGAAGGGGTTGGAGTGCCTATTAGGATGGAGCGAAACAGGTGAAAAAAATGTTTAATACATATTCTCGTATTCCTGTATTACTATTTTTTGACCCGTGTCTGGAAGTATGTAACTGTAAAATTTCAGCCGTCTGCGTTATTATTTTCAGGTGGCGCAGGTGACTTAAAGTTTTCGTAAAAATTGGGAAAACAGGGTTATAAATAAGTAATCACAAAATTTCTAAAAATAATTTTTAGTTACTGTTACAACTAAAATTAGATATTACAGTGGAGGCTCACTGGAGGGGGCCAGTTTCCCCTCGATCGCTGTTCGCGGGACAAGTTCGGCTCGGACAATGTATCTGATCTCGTGCCTTGAGTCAGTAGAACGAATAATGAACAATTGCTAGAGCGAGAGAGGACACTAAGGAAAGCGCAGAATACTTGATTTGTAAAAAATGTATAAAGTCTCTATAAGTTTTTTTTAATTTACCATGCGCCACCTGAGGATGATGTAATAACTTATTAATTTTTGGTACGAATAATGCTTTAGTATAGGGTCAAAAATTAAACATACAGTGTTGGCGAAATTGTCAAAAAAAAATTTTCACTCCACCCTAGTGCCTATTAAGAAGTGAGAAATCTTCGACTTCCGCATTTCTCATCAGATCTTTGCGAAAACGACGTCAAATGATTCCTTATGTTTCGCCGATGAAACTGACACCAAGAACGACATAATTAGGAAAATAACGAAGGAAATTCCATGCAAAATTCATTTCCATAATCTGAAGCTAATTTCGTTAATAATAGTCCGATTTACATGACATTTGGTATGATTTTCAACGGGAAAACATTTCGGAAAAAATGTGGGTTAGTCCATTGTTGCTCTCACTGCCTCAACTATGGTTTTCACCGTATTACTGTAACCGCATTAACCCGGTTAACCCGGTTACTCGGGTTACAGATGAATTCTGTTACCCGGTTAGGCGGGTTAGTCGCCGATACGGCGTACCGAACCGGGTACGGGTAAGGGTTCGGTTCCCTGGTTTACATACTTAAATAACAAAAAACAATCCTCAGATTAAAAAACAACAGATAATACTCTTATTAAAAACCAAACACATAATCCTTAGATTAATCCAAACTGTAGCCTTTAGGATTGTCAGGAACAAGGATATATTCTGTACAGACAAAATTTATTCGGATCAGGAAGGAATACATGGTTTGGTAGGACGGGCTACAAATTTCGAAAGGCAGACTTTATGTCTCGTTGAGTTTATACAATTTTCAAGATTCTATTGTGCAGACGGCACTTGGCTTTATTCTAATGAGGCGTCCAGGAGTTACTCTGTACTCTCCCGTTCAGTTGGCGTCCAGGTATTGTCGCCGAACTCTCCATACTGAACGGGCGTCCAGGAATATTCTCCAGTACTCTCCTCTCTATTTTAACGAGGCGTCCAGGAGTTATTCTGTACTCTCCCCTTCGGTTGGCGTCCAGGTATTATCGCCGAACTCTCCATACCGAACGGGCGTCCAGGAATATTCTCCCGTACTCTCCTCTTTCTAATGAGATGCTCTGTACTCTCTCGACCGATAGGCGTCCAGGTATTATCGCCGTACTCTCCATATCGGTCGAGCGTCCAGGAACAGACTCTAGTGTGAATCCTTCCAGCAGGCGTCCAGGTATTATCGCCGAACTCTCCTGCCGGAGTCCCTAAGCTGTCCGAGAGCGACCGTGTGTCGTACCTCGTCCTCTCTCTCAGATCAGCTAAGAAGAAAAATGCCTTTGCGGGCCTCTAATTTATACCCAATCGTTGCAATCCGCGGCCGCAGAAATCAACAGACGCGTTGTTAAGCGCGGGTCTCGCGAGCCGCGGTGTCCGCGCCCGCACGTCTCTCCTCACAGGCGGCCCACAAGCGTGTTCGCGAAACGTCTCGATGATTAGTGTTTCTCAAAGCTCCTTTTCTGCATGCTACAAAACTATGTCAATTAAAATATCTTAATTGGCACCAAAATTGATCAAAAACATCTTGACGTGTGGTAAATATTCTTTTATTACCAATGTTCGGTTTATCATAGTAAGATTTTGAAGGGAATACTTAGGAAAGGGGTGTCCCTTTCATAAATTTTTCTTGTGTCCCAATCATAAATATGACAATACAATTCAAAAATCTATCTACAGTTACAATATTAAGCAAAAGATTATCTAACATATGTCTTATTGTTCCTCAATAAATATCAGTCCAGATGTAATAATAAAGGTATCAGTCATCAGTAACAGCACTTGGCAAAACGTTTCGAAAAACCATAAAAAATTTTACTTTGAAGCACCAAAAAATTCAACCGTGTATCACCGCCGTCTTTGAAATGGCAGCGACTTGCAATTATGCGTGTTTGGGCAGGCATTAGTGTTGCTACAAAATGAAAATACTTTCGTCGTGGGAAGAGCCTTTATCGTTCAGATAAATGCAATGTCTCTTTCAATACGTGTCCCTTTCATCCCACCTCTCCCCTACATACATATGAGGTAATAATGCTGACGCGCCTTTTATTATTAGCATACTTGGCCCTAACCTTACATTGGTTTTTTGCTATTGAGCAAAAACAATTCTAATTTTGAGTTTACAACTGGTAAAGATTGAATTAATAATAGCAGCGTGCAATAATGGGCGAAGTATTTATACAGTGGGTGGTCAAATTAATATACTCAAACAAAAAGGTTTGAGATTTTCTAAGTTTAAGCGATGGAATAAAATAGATGTCTCGTTTTTAATGTTATAATATTATTTTTTAATACTAGTATATGTATTTAAGAATGCCAATTAAATACATTTAGGTATATACGTTTAAGATTATATTGTACGAGAAATACAATTACTCAATATTTGATGACTCCGCCTTTACATTTTATGACGGCTTGAATTCGGCGTGGCATGCTTTCAATGCATTCTGTGGCTACTTCCTGCAGTTTTGGAATATTCTGCCATACTCTGATGATATTCTCTATTATTTCTGTCTTATTTGTAATAATTTTCTCTGTAAGAATATGCTTTAAAAATATTTTTATTCCTTCAACTCGGCACCCCCCAAGCTTAAATCCTGAGTGCGCCACTGAATGCTAGGAATCATAAAAAATCTGAAAGTACTATGAAAAGAATTCGAACCAGCAAACCCAACTTTTCAGTAAGCTTAGCACCGTTTCTGTTGCGACTATCGCGGAAACACGGCATTCGAAGTCATACATACATCTTAGGCCCTAAAGCCTACTTAGAGCAAACTATGTATATTCTATCATTAATAATTTATGACAGTTTCCCATCCATGTGGAAGATGTGTTATGCATCTTTTATAGAAATCTTCGGATTTATCATTAAAAAAATAAGTTATAGCACATTTTGTGGCCTCGAAATTATTTAAGTTCTTCCCATCTAAACTGTTTTGTAGCGATCGAAAAAAGTGAAAATCTGTTGGCGTCAGCTCCAAGGAATATGGTGGATGAGAAACCAGTTCCCATTGCAGTTCCAATATTATTTTTGGCATTGTTATTGCCACCTGTGGTCTCCCGCTGTCGTTGAGATACAGGCCACACTTTCGATTCACAAGGGATGGTCTTTCAAGTTGTTGACAATATAAATCACCATTGATAGGTATTTGGATTGAATAACTCATAATATGTATAAACGAAGTGGCAGACAGAACTTATCCAGTAACTTATCATATTGATCATCAGTGGAAGATGACCGACGATGAGATCGTCTTTTGCGTCACGATCCAAGAGCAGAGGTCGGGGGTCCCCCATGGGATCGGTGTCACAGTGAACGTAAAGTAAAACAAAAGAAGATGTGAAGAAGTTCTACAATCCTTCATGTAGAGACTGCTATAAGCCACTGGCGGGCTACAATTACGACACAAGCTGCAGACACTCGTTCCAAGGTTCAACTGGCTCTTACAACTTCAAAGCAGAAGGTGAAATTCATGGAAGAAGTATGACAACCTCAGGACAACACGACGTTAAATTTGTTTATCCTTTGCTTCTGAGATGGTGATGCTTTTGAGCATCACCATCTCAGAAGCAAAGGATAAGGTCACATTATTGATCGAATTAGGCGTCTCTGTGAACGGAATTAAATGAACAATTATCGGTAAGACAGCATGCATAAGGCGAAAAAAACAAATTGATATTGTAGATCTATCTGGCTGTTTTATTACGACCAATGACCCGTTTCACTTTCCACTGAGATAAAAAAATTTCCTATCGAGTGGAACGAGCAAAGTGAATGATAGAATTTGGGAAACTGCGTAGGCTAGATGTCCCAATTACTGTCAGTGTCCCTATTACTGCCACTATATTTATTTTACTTAATAGAAACGTAACGTATAAAGAACAGTATACAATAAGCAGAAGAAGAAGAACAGTCCTAATTTGAGGATAAATTTTTTTGTACACTATTCTTTATACGTTACGTGTTAATTAAATAAAATAAATATAGTGGCAGTAAGGGTCAATGCACACGAGCGGTGCGGCGGCGTCCTTGCGATCTCGGAGCGGTACATATATGTATATAGAGCCATTTACACGTGACCCAATTTTGCGGCAGTGTGATATGACAATACGGCCGCAAAAAATTGCGACACGTGTGAATTTCTCTACACATATATGTACCGCTGCGAGATCGCAACGACGCCGCACCGCTCGTGTGCATTGACCCTAATAGGTATTTTGACCCATATTTCCAATCAAACAAGAAAGCAAAGAAAGAGTAAGAACGTGAATACAGAAAGCTATGCAAATGAAGAACTCTAACAAGGGAAGTTGCCTAGTCATTATCTGAAAATGTCCGCATGAAATTTTTTCAAATCCGAAATCGAAATACTTGTAATAAGGCACGTAGTGGAACACAAAAAGTTTATGAGAGGTGTCACATTGGGGCGGATGATACGCGCGACGGATTATTGACCGCGGTACTCCGCGGCCCGTCCACTCTACACGGTTTGAACTTTCCGTGTATATTTGTCACACACGGCTACTGATTATAGGCCGCGAACGGAATCACGTAGCGCAAGGTGAGATGCGAACCGATGCATACATATCAAATACACAAACCGTTATGTACTACATTGTAGGCGCGTTCGCGGGGCGAGCTCGAAGAGACAGAGCGTAGGCACGTGAAAGACGAAGCGAGATAAAGTATCATGCTTCCTCTCTTTCGTAGCCGACGCACAGTGGCGGGTTTATAGGGTAAAATTGCGAATAAATTATTTTATGCCGTATTCCTACGCATTTCGACCTGCTGATTTCATGTATATTGTTATTTTTGTTGTAAACTTTTTGGATATTATTCCGAAAGGGACCGGTGGCCGGTAAAGCTGAGGTTTGGGGAGGATGGGGAGGGGGTGTGGAGGGGCTAAATCTGAAATTGTAGTTTCGGGTATTTCTTAGTTTCCGAAATATTAATAAAAAATTATTGTTAATTTTTTGGATGTTGGGGCGTGCCCCCCTGCCCCCCATTTTTTATTTTTGAAATTTTGTAACCACAGTTTCATTTTCAGCATCGCCAAACTCATATCGGTTCGCTGCCATGCTTTACGCGCCCGCGAGCGGGGGCGCGCCGCCCGCACTAATCTAGCCCCAACCAATACTAAAACCCGGGACAAAGTTGGAAAGTGGAATGCGTTGTGTTAGTATAAGTCAACAGAAATATTGTTAAGAGAGGGTGACCGTGGTAAAGTGATTAAAAAAAATCGGTAAGGTGTACCTTTTTATACACAATTACCCCTCTATCTTTTGAACGTATTAATTGCCGAAGCTAAAATTTTATATTTGGGGTCTTTCCACACCCCTCGTAATACCCACCAAGTTCCATCTCGATCGGCCACCGGTCCCTTTCGGAAGTACAGCCAACTTTTTTCAATTTCCAAGGTCGAATGTCTCGACCTTCAAAATGGCTTTTTCATAGTCCTGATTTTCGTTTAATTACGCGAGTTAGCGGTCATCGGTAGAGAAACATAAGTACTTTAAGTGAGAGTCAAAAAAATGAAAAATGGACAATTTAATAACTATACTCGTTTCATCCTAAGAATAAACCCGTTCCGCGCAGGGATGATTCTGAGGAGGCGCTGGTTGGTCGGACTCCCACTTAACCGCCTACGATTTTCTCCGCCTTACCGTCTGCTACCTCTTTGTCAACCGTTCCGCACGCGACGCCTTCATATACACGGTGGCACTATTATTTCCGAATACGCACGGTAACCGCCTACGTTTTATAAAAATTGTTTTGTTGTTGTTTTGATTGAACTTTGGTTTATTTCAGAGACTATAACTGTTATAACTTAAATTTTAAAAGTTATGGCACAAAAGTTAATATTCATTAAATGATTATGGTTATGAATAACCATTATCAATTATGGATATCGTTTTTAGTTGCAAACAACCATTATTGTCAACGGAAATATTTTTTGGTCACTAATAACCATTACTGTCAACACAATTTGTTTTTGTTTTTGGTTACGAATAACCATTATCGCTGACCAGATTTTTTTGGTAACGTTATAACCAATATCGATTGGGGTTTTTTTTGTGTTAACGGTAAACAAAACCGATGCTGTGAGTTTTATTTTTGTTACATTCGACATAATAAATGGCATTCTAAATAGACTATTTAGAACACCTCCTAAACTGATGTTATATCTGTTCGGAACCAAAGAATTACCGGGTAGATACACTGCACTCCTGCAGTATTGACATTGGCATCGGTCACGTCACGCCCTCGGAGGGGCAGGGAAGTCGGCAGGTAAAGTTCTGCGAGCAATAGCCTGCGTCGGGCCCGTAGGCGATAGTGGGGGCTGCGCAGAACGGCCACAAAACGGTCGGGGCTCTCCTACCATGTTTTGGTCTATGAGAAACCTCAAGTTTTTTACGGTGTCATGTCACTGTGTACAGTTAGTTTTAGTCTGCGACTGCCAAAAGCAACTCAAATGTCAGAAAATTTCATACTTCTTAGGGTAATATAATCCCTTAATTTAAAATCATTTCGAAAATTTCGTATTCAAATATAACAAGCATTTCCTTGTATAACTCATGACAGGTAAACGTTTCAATTATTTCGCACCACCTCGCATTCCGAACCTCGATATATCACGCAATGAAAAACACTGAATAACCGGCTGACAATTATTTACACCAGCTTAACACTCGTATTAGTGAACTTTGCAGTCATGGACAAATTACGTATTCATACATGAGTTGAATTCGCAGTAACATAACCATTCAGTGATTTCGTTTACTTCTATTGTTTACACGAGCGAAATCATAAGAGTCATCAAAGGTTAGAAGGTATTGGGAAACTTAGTGGAGGAGTGGCTTAGTGATCCTCTAGGCAGTGATCGGTCTAATCGCAGCCGTTTGACGCAAAACCGGAAATAACATAACCTAATCATTCGTTAAATCGTCTGCTTTCCAAGCTGCTTGTTTATCTATCTCTTTCTATTCGTATTTCTGTCTCTTTCTTTCTTACAGTTTCTTTCTCTGTCTACTTCCGCTTTTGCCACAAATCGCAGCAACCAATCAGCGACGATATGCGTTTGTCCGATCACTCTCTAGAGGATCACTAGAGTGGCTTAGATTTCAGCGCTGTGGTGGTAAGTTAGCGAACTATTAAAAGTAGGTCCGGATCCCAGCAAACATTCCGAATAAGTATTTATTAATCGAATAAGTAAAAATTTAGTGTTCAAAGAAATTTAAAAACACTCGTTTTTCACAACATGTCTATATAAACACTGATAATCATATGGGCTTCGAAGGATTTCGACCTACTCTCAGTAGTTCAATTTTCTGTCACTAGTTGGCGTATCGAAATTGTAGGTTTCACCACATCTTTGCAGTGAGCCGAGTGCACCGGTTCTATCATGATTGAGGAAACACAATACCTACTCGAAGTCATAGACGTCATATCTTAACTCAGAGTAGAATAAATCGATTTTCAGTTCCGTGACGCATAGGTGGAAAATTGGACCTTCGAAGATGCACACTATTCAATTTATCATCATTCATAAATCCACTCTTTACATCTCATTTTGTATTCTGTTGTATTTTATCGTTTAGCGTTATCCAACATTTATTTTTATTAACCCTCCGTATCCTGAGCCTGTCTCATTTTTGACCCACGGTTTCAGAGCGCTCACGCACACAGTGACAGAGCGGTTAATATTATTCGTAGCCAAGCGGTCATTTAGCTGTCGTCAAGGAGCGGCTCGCGCTTGGGGGTGTCATAAACCGGGTTTTTCCGGGGACTTTGTTGGGACCTAAAGAGTCAGAAGCTCGAAGCGACTGCGTTGCCTTTGGGCATTCGCGAATGTATCGCCGACAACGACGCTTCACCGCATTCTCGTATTTTTTCCTGTGTCGTAATTTTGTTAGCTTTGTTAAACTATTATAATTCCACAAAAAGTGGGGTAGATGTTTTAGATAAATTAGTAAGGGAATACTCTTGTAGGCGTTGCACCCGCCGTTGGCCATTATCATTATTTATGCACTATATCGACATCGCCTAAGAATCTTACATGGGAACTTAGACATTCGTCAAAAATGAGGGGACAGTTATTTTTAGAAGAATTAGCAAAAAAATTAACTGCTAAAAATATTGATAGACGGGCTAGTAAATTTGAAAATGAAGAAGGAGGGCTACATGCAAATGTTGCAATCGCGATAGAAGCGACGCACAGTGTTATGCGTATATGGGCGTTCGGGACAAAACTCATAACTTCTGAACTAATCAGTTTTCGTCCTAAGTATCCTAATACTTTTTTAAAGAGAATATAAAAATGCATCGATTGGTGTATAAAAAAATATACAGTTCCATTAAAAAAATTAAGCCGATCTTGATTTTTCAGTGAATAAAAAGTTTTTTATTAATATTTACTTTTGCAATTTGTTGTCAATTGAATACTGACTAACTTTTGTTCGAAACATTTTTTTATCAAATTATTTTTAACACGTGTATCGCGTTTGACTGCTATTTTAAAACTGAAGACAGCATCCAGGATGGAAAAGTCATGGTAGATATCGTATAAACAATTGGAAAAAGCATATCGGATGTGTAGATTCACATAAGGGTCTTATGCACGAGGAGACCTAGAGACTACGCTAAGGGCCGGAGCGGTGAACGTCTTAATAATGATTTTGGCTATTTTTTCTGTTTCGTGCAAATTCGTGCAGTTGAAATTGATGTTAATATAAAGTTTAATGGTCCCTAAATTTAATATACAAAACATCAGGGAGGTATTTTTTGGTGTTTTTTTTTTAAGTCCCATTGAAGTTGATAAACATTTAACATAAAGAATTAGTACAAATTGTTAGTATTGTAAAAAACTGACTCGGCAGTTTTGAAGGTATGACAGTAGTAAACACAACTTATAAAAAGCAAATGAAAAGCATAAACATTCTGCCAATGGCACGTATTTGAAAAAATGCACCGAAATTTGTAATGAATTTCTAGTATCACTTTTGACAACAAATTAGTAAATTCAGCAGAAGTTATGGGTAACATTGAAACCTACGTTCCTTTATTAACATTATAAGTTACAAGAATTTGTGGATCAAACACTTCGGATTCTTGACTTTTGTCCTTTACGCGTAATACTGTGCGACGGGAAGAAAAATTGTAAAGAAGAAAAAACTAGCAGCTCACAAGCGTAGTAGATGTTGTTTCTGTGTGGGGAACAATAATAAATATCACACTGTATGCGATTCTTGTAAAAAATATGTGCGCAAAAACCACTGTACAGAAAACCGCACACTTTTATGCAATACAGGTACTAATATAAATGTTGAATAAACATAATTTTTTTATAATTTACAAATCGCAACACTATTATTGTTTCGTATATGTAAAACAAATATCCAAACGTAAGGTAAATGTCCCAGTCCTTAAACATGGCCCAATAATTAAAAATTGAGAAGAAATTTTATTAATAATAATAGTTTTACTAATTTGCAACGTTTAAACTATTCGAAATATAATTGCAAAATGTATTAGCTTCATATAGATACAATTATAAGCTTACATAACTGAATAGTTATATCATACAAAAATATTATTGTACAGTAAAGCTTCAACAGATTCAATCTCGCTTCTTACCTAATGGGCTCAAGCAAGCGAGAGAATATTTTTGTTAAGGTTGTAATTAATTATTATTTTATAATTTTTGAAATTATACAGTTGTTTTGTATTTATTATACATTGAAGAATTTAAAATTAATTGGATCTTTTAATAATTTTTTGTTTTTAATATTGAAATTGTTGCGTTTATCGACTAGTACACGGTAACATGACACGTACCAATCATTAAACGTGTGTTCAATAGTTGTTTAACCGCGGTGTTACAGACGTCAGTGTTCAGTAGTTATAAAATTATAAATATTTATTGTACCAAAGTAAGTATTTTTTGTATCCTATATATTTACGTTAATAATAACTAGACAAAAATATAATACTGTTTAAGAATTATTAGGATAATTAATCTTATACTCGTTATAATATTAACATAACCTAAACTTTTATAATATACTTTTAATCATTTTTTAACTTTTTCAGACAAAGTCATGCCGAAGGTAAAAAAGATAAAGAAGAAGAACTACAGTCAGTTGATTTATTTTCATTAACTGATAGAAATAGTTAAATTAAATACATATTCAATAATTGGGACACTGTTAATTAATGACTGGGACACGCTATGAATTTTATTTAATTACTGGGCCATATGAACAGTTTCATGTTTTAATTAATTTAAAACTTTTGCTTTAACAAATGTAGATTCTTGTTACGTTATGTGAAAGTAGAAATTTTAAGCTTTCGAATAATTATATTTAGTTATAAATTTATACTATTTAAATATAAAAAAAATTGCAATCATCTCAACTGCTTCCTTAACTGTTTTGCCATTGGGACATTTACCTTAATCCGAAACCCTCTTCCACCACGTTCCGTAGTATTTCGGCGAGGATCTCGAGCTTGAGCGACCATCCCCACCTGAGTACTGTATCGGTGAGGGTCTTGAGCGACCGTGAATATGTATTGGTGAACTATCGGTGTGGGTCTGCAAAGACCCAGGCTCAGGACTCGAAGTCCCGTACTCGGAGGATTAATTAAATCTAGTAAAACTGTTCCCATAAACATAGGAAGGCGAACGTACTTGAAGTGCTAAGGCACGATTTAACATCTTAACCCATTCATAATTCCGGACGAGATACATATCTCGCGCCTCGATACCAGTCGTTTAACGTTTTTGACGAGATATCTCGCGACTCGAACCAGCCGTTCAACGTCTCTCGCAAGCCAATACTGTTTTGGATTATAACAGGTACATGGGTGGCGTGGATCGCATGAATCAAGTCATCCAAGGATGTTATTCTTTACGTAAGAGTATAAAGTGGTACAAGAAGTACTTTTTGCATTTAATAGATGTAGGAATACCCTCGTGGTGTGGCAATGCCTCCACGAAGAGAATACAAGTTATTTATAAATGAAAGAAGATATCGTTCGTGGTTTATTAGAAGACACCCACTCCATCTGAAGTCCTGATGCTTCCCTGCAACAATATCGCAGACGCTACAGAGAAAATACCCAACGAAACGTTGCGTAGTAGGTACGCAAAGAAAATAGGAAATATGCGGAAATATGGTATTGTTGTCACACCATGTAACACCATGTGTGGAGTTATCTTATCTTCTTACACTATAAAGCGGAAAGTGTGTGTTTGTCTGTCGCCGAAAAACTTTCTAACGGTAAAGTCTGGGGTCACGAAAGGTATCTCGGCTCATTATGCCTGGCTAATCCAGATGAATGTGACTATTTTCAGCTCGCTACGTCCTTCCCTTCTCGAGTTATTAGTTAAAATAAACGAATAGTGTCTACGATTCCAAGCCGCTGATGGCTCGCGAGAGAGAGACAGAGCGTAGGCACGTGAAAGACGAAAGGAGACAGAGTATCTCTCTACGTAGCAGACGGTAACGCCGCGCGACTCATTCGTCACCTCTCGCTCGCTCTCGGGTACCTCGGGTTCTCTCACTGTCGACCGAATGATTCCAAGAAGTGGTGCGGATAGCGACGACCGCTTAACGCATACATTGTTGAGAATGTTGGGATGATCCCACAGCAAGAGATTCTCAATAAATAATTTGTGGTTGACTGAATTAGTAAAATTGATTTGTTTTGAAGTTTCTTTCTTGCAAACATCAACTTTTTTTCAGGGAAATATTATTTGGGACGGTAAAATTAAAATCTAAATTCCGGGCGAAGCCGGGTAATAAAGCTAGTTTCATATAAAACATTAATATAATTAATTTCAGAACACTGATAAAAGTTATTTATTTCTTCCTTTTAGACATATGAATATGTAGAATTAGTTGTGAAATATTTCATCCATAGAGTCAAACCGTCGGTATTACATGACGAGATATCTCGTCAAAAACATTAAGCGGCTGGTATCGACTATCGAGTCGCGAGATATCTCGTCCAGAATTACGAAGGGGTTAAAAGGGGAAGAACAGCCCAGAAGAAGTGCTCTGGCGAGTACTCTTTCGAGATCCTTGTGCGGGTCTACCCAACACCGATTGCACACATGTACCAATTCGATATTCGGTCATTTATGTGCATATTTGTGACCAAATACGATGCATGTTGGTATACGATTGTTTGTAGAACAGCGATATTCGTTATTCGCATATTTTAGATCCCTCATGCGAGAAAAGAAATCATTCGTGCGCTTCAATGTGTGCGAATCTCCCGGATCAGATCGGAACAATGTTCGCTATTCTGCATGAATATCGAATATTTATACAGGAATACGAATACTGTATCCACACCCGCATATTTCAACGTGGATATTGAATATTCGCATATGTGGAGCAGACGTGGCACAATACAGAAAATCTTATATGAGTTTAGCACCACAGGGGTTGTCCCTAAATTACCTAAAGCTTTTTTGAGAGGGAGGGGGTCGCGAATTTCTTACGTTTTCTTAAAAGGGGGGAGAGGCAGCCTGGTAGCGTCTTACGCAATATTTTTTTTACCTAATCTTCAAAAGAATTTTAAAAACTGAAAAATTGCAATGTAAAAAATATTACGTAAGGAAGGGATGGTGAGTTTGGAATATAACATCTTACGAATTCTTATAGTTGGGGAAGGATGGAGTAAGAAATAGTCAAAATTATCCTTACGTAATTTAAGTTGTAACGAGTTAAATCGGTGGGACGCCGATCTTTCCTAGAGCACTAAAGAGGTGAGTATGCGCATCCGCCATATTGGGTCCTCTGGAGAGAGAAGATTATTGAGTACCCGCCTTTTTGAGTACTGTCAAATTCGCTGTATAAACCAAATATAAACTAAAATGTAATAAAATACTGTAATAATGTGTCGTGCTACCATCTATCAATATCAACAACGCATGTTTTGTTTATAAAGTGAATCTGACAATACTTAAAAAGGCGGGTACTCAATAATCTTCTCTCTCCAGAGGACCCAACATGGCGGATGCGCATACTCACCTCTTTAGTGCTCTATCTTTCCTCCTCACTCGCGCCTGACGCGGCCCGCCGCTACCGAGCGTGGCCGCGAGGTGGCCACGCGCTGAGCGGCGCTCACGCTGGCGAAGATAGCGCGGCGCCGTATAAGGTAAATGTCCCCATTAGCAACCGTTTAAGAGTGTGACTGGTTCGAAATAGTAATTTATTTACTAACATACGACAATGTTTGAGTAAAGTATGGATCATTGTACTTTTTGAAGTCTCTAGTTTCTTAATCAAATTAGTTTTAGAGTGATATTTGACTATTTACACAAAAATTATGGTGAAAATTATATTGGGCCTGATTGTCCCCTTTATTGCCCAACTTGTACCATCTATCGACCGTCTCACGTCCCCATTATTGACCAGCAGTTTCCCCCATTGTAAATGCACCATTTTGTTTATTAAATTTGTGTTCATGAGTATAACAAACTGTTTTTATTATCATTTTATGAAGTTTATCAAGTTTATCAAGTTTCCGTGTATTTAGCGCGCTGCTGCTCCTTTTCCTTTGTTTTCACCATTGTTATTTTCTAAAGAAAATATATTTATGTTAGTACTTTTTGTACTCAATTGTGAGTACAAATCAAATGTACTTCAAATTTAATAATTAAAAAATTACTTGAGTACTTTAGTTAGGTCTAACAACACCACTTGTAAAATGTCCGAAAACTGGTAAAGACCGGTCTTTGACGGTACCTATTTCCGGCCACGATTTTCTGCTACAATAATGAAAAAAAAATGAATATTTTCTTTTTGTTTTATAATTCTGTATATATTTCTAGTTAATTTGAGTAAGTTACTGCACGGATCCATGTATTTTTATTGTAAAATTTGCGACCTTAATGATATCTGTAGTATAACCTCACGTTATTAGAATCTATCAACTTTCATGTCTATGACCAAGTCCTAATTTACATGTGAATTTACTTAAAGATGAACGTACGGCTACATAAATAACGTATGAAACAATAAATGAAACACCTCCAATTATAATTTCTGAATTTTCTGGTTGATATTTCGCTTTCTATGTTGCAATAAACAGTAATAAATGAATAATTGGTCACTAATGGGGACGTGGTCGGTAATGGGGTCATCTACCTTATAGGCCAGCGCGGTGGGCCCAGGGGTGATCCACTCGCATAGGAGGACTGTTAACACGGATTTAGTAGCTATCCAGGCCGCATGAGGTCTCTGAAAGCAGTATTAATTCTCGGATTCGGTACTAGGTGGCACCCATAGCGTTATTCATATCCTGTTTCCGAAATTTTGCGGGACGCTTGGGGACGCTTACTCTCCATCGCTCTCTCCTTTCATCTCCTTTTCTGGACATCGTTGAGTGCACATCGTGTGAACTGTTTTCGAGTTCGGGATTCGGAGTTTTAACCGTTTTTGCCGCCCTTGTGTTTAGTAGTGTGCTGCATTTACTATTTATACAATAGGTATGTTCATGTATTTTATATATTGTTAACACTATACCGCTAAAAATTTAATCTACCTAAGTACAAGCTATCAATATCGGTCATATTGACCGGCACTACACACATAAATTTCTACTATTTTTCACAGAAATACCTTTTTACAATTATCACATCATGTAGATGTTTTATTTTCACATTTTTTTGCATAGCATGTACGTCTTTTTGTGGATTTTGTTGTACTTGGTTATGATAATGTATTCTGTTGACTTCTACTAGCTAATAGTCATAATGACTGGAATGGCAGTTCTAGTGTTAAAAAAGAAGGCAATTAGTAGTTATTTTAATCATTATTTAATTAATTTTAGGCTGTGATATGGCATTTCGTGTTCATTGTTGTGTACCTGGATGCTATGGCACAAAATCATCACGTCATCGATTTCCAAATCCAACTAAAGATGTGGACCGTTTCAACCAATGGATGAAAGTAGTGGGCAATGAAAAGTTATTCAATATGGATGTTATGCGAGTATACAATACTTATCGTGTCTGTGGCAATCATTTTACAATTCATTATAAATCAACTAATCTGTGTCTAAAACGGACAGCTATCCCTTCTCAAGAATTATTATTTTTAGGTAATCCATGCTCAGAAGCCACACCAAGTACATCAACTATGGAAGTAGAATATATTGTAGAAGAATCATTGAATGTATCAGAGGATATGGATATAGAATCGGTGCCACAAGAAGTTCCTGTTCCTCCAAGAACTAACTCGCGTAAGTGTGATAAGAGAATTTTGATATTAATTTTTATATTAATCTTTATACTGATTTATATATCACAATTTTTGTATCACATCTGATCTTTTAACTATAATTATTTTTTTTACATTTAGATTCCAGTAATACATTATTAAGAAAAATTAATTTTATATAAATTTAATATAGGAGATAATATTAGACGTACCATTAAGATGTATTTACGAACACATGTAATTTTTAGTTTTGTATGTAGTCATAAGAATGAACTTATTAATTATATAGTAGATTATGTCTTGGCGTACATTATAAATAATTTTTGTAAATATTCAAATAACATAATTAGGGGTAAATGTATTAGAAGTAAACCAACGGCCTGTAATATATTACAAGAAGCGATGTCCAATAGCGCGAAAAAATGTAAAAGAAGAATAATAAATTGCGAATAAATTGGACCTAGTTTTGCAGCAAGCAAGCAACCAACAATGAATACATTGTTGATTGCTTGCTTGCTGCATAACTAAGTCCAATTGTAATGTAATATTTCCCAAATAAAGTGTAATGTCATATTTCCCAAATAAAGTGTAATGTAATATTTCCCAAATAAAGTGTAATGTAATATTTCCCAAATAAATGGTAATGTAATATTTCTCAAATAAATTGTAATGCAATATTTCGCAAATAAAATGTAATATAATATTTTATAAATATATTGTATTTTATACGTGTATACAATTGAAAATTTTTAATTCTTGAAATATAATTTGAAAGTGGTGTTAGTCAAAAATTTAAAAAATTTAATTTATTACTTACTTTGTAATATAACACAAAGTAAGTGATGAATTCAATTTTTTTTAAATTTTTGACTAACACCACTTTCATAATCACCGGCACATATAGTCATAAGTAAGGGATGCATTGAATACAAATTTTGAAATGCCCGCCATTAGTAATATAGTGCATATCCAACCCGCTAGAGGGTGCTAATGCTGTGCTAACAAAATAATACCCGGAGTGGACCACCCCTGGGTGGGCCCAAGCATCAGAGTCTACCATGAGCGTCAGGCACCAGGATAGTACTCTCCCAAAGACCTCTTGTATAACCAAGCTGCGTCTTTGCGTATTTTTCACTCCTCCTACCTCCACGGCTCCCAAAGGAACCGCGAGTTCGCTTACCTTTGGACGCAGGTCGACATCCACCGTCAATCTTAGGGACAGACTTTGTCTGCCCCAGAGGACATCCTACAGAGCCTCCGTTTCTCCCGTGGGTTTTACCCACTGGGCGAGCGGACCCAAGGCTTTCCCGGTCAGGGCCATTGGTGAAGTTCACAGCCAGGGCACCAGTACGACCACTACTCCCTTTCCTCACCCATTCGCCGAAACGAAACCGAGTCTCGCGCCGCGACCGCGACCTGGCCGGGATCTTTGTCAGGGTGGTGAGGAAACCCGCCCCACCGGATGGGCTAACGAGAGCGGGATATGCTACCCACGTCCACGCATGCGCGCGATGCCGCCGCGACCGTCGACCCAATCAACGCCAAGAAGAATGTCGACGCCAGCGCCAAGGCAAGCCAACTAGCCAAGTCAAGTGAGGCCGCGACCAACCAGCGTCGCCGGGGAATCTGTGGTCGACGCTGGTTGGCTGCGGCCTCACTTGGGTTTGCTTGGCGGTGGCGTCGGCGATTTTTCCAGCGATTTTCATCTTGGCGTTGATTGGTTCGACGGTCGCGGCGTCATCGCGCGCATGTGTGGACGTGCGTAGCATATCTCACTCTCGTTAGCCCATCCGGCGCGGCGGATTTCCTCACCACCCTGATCTTTGTATACGCAGTATCATCCAGCATAATAAAGCCCGTTTTACCCACGAACTCAGAGTCATTTACTCGTCGGCCCTGGACTACTGGTCTGAGCCGGCAATACTGCGGTTCCTCCACCGCACCCCCGGGTAACCCTCACGAGGAGCGGTTACAAAGTGTGGCCCCATATCAATAGAACATAGATATATGTATGTCTATGACACTAAAGCTATTTATTCCATTACTATTGCCAATATACAATTACAAATGATTCAGAAAAATAATTACATTAATAATCATATTTCAATAGTAACGTAAACAGTTGTATTAAAATATAATAGTCACCAAGTATTTTCAAAAATTAGAACATACTTACTCAAATAAAGAATGAAAATTATTTTCATGTAATAAATATTATCTTTTTGCAGAACAACGAACCATAAATATACAACTAAACTTCGGCTGATCCTTAGCAATCATTTAACTGTTGAGAAAGGAATATTTATTAAACACCGGCATTAAGTGCCTCAATATGTATGCTATGCAAGTATTAAATGGATGTTTCAGTTGTATTAGAACATTTCCAAGGCATCGCATTCAACAACCCGACCGCACATAGGTATTGGAGACATTACAGGAGGCTTAATATTGAGAAACTATGCTAATCGGCTTCGTGATTTAATCCATTTGCATTATTTAAACCATTATTCATCACAGATAGCATGTAAACTCCACTCGGAGGAGTAGCGTGCTCATACACTTTGAACTTCATACCCATAATCAATTATTACAAATATTCACGTAGCTTATATCATTACGTGTAGTTAACTCATAGGTCACGCATAGGCATATTTACCATTATTGTTGACAAAATTATCAAGAAAATGTAGTCAAAAATTGAAAGCAAAACACACGTAATAGCTGTATTATTCGAGGAAATAAGTTGTTTGCATCCCGGGCAGGAAACGTTGGAGATTGATTTTACTGGAGTAATACAATATAATGTATTTCAATACAGTTTCTATTAATACCACCGGTTCCAACTTAATATTTGACTAAATCAATATGACGAGACGTGAATTACGCAGTTGTAGAAAATGATCTAACATGTATGTAAGTGCAACTAGAATGCAATAATTGTGAGTAGGGAAAAGTTCTCTGTGTTGGTCCACCTCCATAAATCGGAAACGTATTCATAGTTTTGGGCCGAAAAAATTGAGAACAATTGCAGGATTGTAATTGGTACATAAATCTAATAAAACAGACTGAATCGCTTTGTGGCTGGATACAAACAAATATTTTCAAATACCGTTAATGGTCCAATCTAGGAAACTGGTTACCTAATTTGGACCACAGATATCCTAAATTGGACCGTGTCTACTTTTCATTATTGTAGGTAAAAACTTTTATTTAAAAATATACTTACACTCTATCAAAAAAATAAAAAATAACTCTGAGAAGCATTTTACAGCATAATGAGAAAAAATAAATATGCATTTGACAAATAACACTAGTTCACAAAATTAAAAAAAAATTCTGCGCAGCAGATGCCACTACTTTTTTTTTTATGCAAAATGGCCTGCTGATTCCGAAAATAAGGTTTAAAAATTGTTCTATGGATACGTTTTCGAGATATTGGCAGGTGAACTTTTTACCTGTCTAACCAAAAAGGTGGTCCCACTTAAATGCGAATATCTCGTGTTGCGAATGACCGATATGGTCGAAAATTATACCAAATTAAAGATAATTGAATCACCAACAAATGTACCTGACAAAATTTTCAAATTGGTTCAGTAGTTTGGCTGAAATCGATGGAAATATGTGAAAAAATAATTTTTTAGACTGAAATTGATATCGATAATTCATTTAATCATCTGGGAAAAATCGAAATCGCAACAATGGGCCGTGTTTCTCATTTCTTACGTTGAGTCTGTACTTGTACGAAGAAAACAAGGTGCTACTGAAGAAATCAATCGATATACATATACCGACGCTAGAGACAATTGAGGGCTCGGATGCAATAAGGGGACTAGCGCTCGAAAATGGGAAAAATTATTGTCCAAACGCTATGAAATATTGGAAAATTAAATGTTGTTAAACTGTATTTTAAAAAATATAGTGTTGTAAAGCTCGTCACGACACAGATTTTTTCTATTCACAGTTTGTTTATCGAATCATTACTATTCGAGCTAAAAATTATAAACGAAAAATTTTTCATCGTTCAAAATCATTATTTCTTTAAACATAAATTGCGATAACTTGAGTAAATATTAAGGGATCGTTATGAGACGTGAAACATAAAACTCAGAAAACTCTAGCGAAGCCGCAAAATGTATGCACAAAACCCTTATGTTAACAAATGTAATAATATTTCATTAAAAGGTAATACTGGATATAACACATGTTTTTCAACGTTCGCCGTTAAAAAGAATCGAGGCAATTTTGAGGTACATATAACTTGCAGCGATAAAGTTTTTCCTTAATATACAAGGAAGATTTTCACCAATTTTCACACTGATTAATAAATAATTGTAGAAGTTATGACGATATATATAATTCTCCCACGACGCCAACTGTTAACGCGAATGCTAAAGGCTCGTATAGACTGGGCGATAATCGCCGGCAACTTTGTTGCCGGAGTCGCTGGCGAGTCGGTGGGATAACCGACTTGTCGCCAGCGACTTGTATCTGGCGACTTTTATCCGGCGACTTGTGTCCGGCAACTGTGTCTGGCGACTCGTCCTTTAAGGGTAAAGAGATACGAATATACCTGGGAAAGTCGCCGGAACCTGTATCCGGCGACTTGCAACAATCGCTGTGGGATACAGCAACTCGACCCTTGCCTCAAACGGCCTTCTTGAAATGACTGTTGGCCACATGTTCCCGAAAAACTGTATTCAAGTGGACGGTGAGCAACATCGCCCGAGTGTCTAGTGCCTGTATTTCTGTTTCCCGTTCCGAATGGGAAACATCGCCGACTCTGTGGCAACACACCACGCACTATATATATTGAAGTACATCCTATAATAAATGTATACGTTAAAAATTTAATATATCTATAAATATGTGTATATATCTATAAATATATGTATATACATATAAATATATGTATATATATATTATATATAATAAATTTTTAACGTAAATATCTACTATATGATCTACTGCGTGGAAAAACACCACACATATACATATTTATTAAAACATTAATTTATTTTATATATATTTATTAAACGAATTTATTATATATATATATATATATATATATATATATATATATGCGGACACTCCCTTGACGAGGCTCTCTTCACAGCAATACATATCTCCTCTCCGAGGTCCACCATCTTTCGCACGGAACAGGTCAACGCGTTAGAGCTGTTCGAGTACTCGGAACAAGCGAGCCGGGATATACTCGGTTCGAATAACCGATCCGAGCCGAGCGCTCGAAAGAACCGAGCGGCTCGAATGAAACGAGTAGCTCGAATAAAGCGAGCGGCTCGAATGAAGCGAGCCGATCGAATAGAAGCGAGCGGGTCGAAAGAAGCGAGCGGCTGGAAGCAATCGGGTGGCTCGAACGATCCGAGCACGCGAGCAGATCTGGCGTACAGTGTACAATGCTACATCTTTCGTGCAGATCGAGTATGATAAAGGTTTCGGATATTTTATCGTATGTTTTTCTAATGGAATACATAGGTATAATGATTGTTAAGGAGAGTCCAGAATTTTTATAACCTATATAGAAAACCGTTAGGCAGTAACAATTATTTTCTCGAATTTTTCTGATTACGATATAAATCAAATAACTATTCTTTATTTATTAGGATCACTATCTTTCTAATTTTGTATTTGTAAACGTACTCATATACTTTTCTTTATTTTACCTTCCTTTTCTTTGTTTTTCTCTTTCTTTTCGGTCTCCCTTCGTAATTGTGTTTGTGTTGTGTTATTATTAGCAAAGGGTGTTAATCGTTAATAAACAAATAAATATATAATCCTGAAACAGTTGGACTTATAAATCTCTTGCACAATTGATAGAATTTATTTCCCGACTTAATTAATGAAAAATTATAATATTATGTGTGCTCTATATATCTCACAACTTGTCAATGAAAATGAGGAATATTTGTAGGAGATCGTACGGAAACGCAACAAAACTAAGAAATATTAAAATAATATTTTGCACAATTTAATTATTCGCACAACACAAACACAATTACGAAGGGAGACCGAAAAGAAAGAGAAAAACAAAGAAAAGGAAGGTAAAATAAAGAAAAGTATATGAGTACGTTTACAAATACAAAATTAGAAAGATAGTGATCCTAATAAATAAAGAATAGTTATTTGATTTATATCGTAATCAGAAAAATTCGAGAAAATAATTGTTACTGCCTAACGGTTTTCTATATAGGTTATAAAAATTCTGGACTCTCCTTAACAATCATTATACCTATGTATTCCATTAGAAAAACATACGATAAAATATCCGAAACCTTTATCATACTCGATCTGCACGAAAGATGTATATACATTGTACACTGTACGCCAGATCTGCTCGCGTGCTCGGATCGTTCGAGCCACCCGATTGCTTCCAGCCGCTCGCTTCTTTCGATCCGCTCGCTTCTTTCGACCCGCTCGCTTCTATTCGATCGGCTCGCTTCATTCGAGCCGCTCGCTTCATTCGAGCCGCTCGCTTCATTCGAGCCGCTCGCTTCATTCGAGCCGCTCGCTTCATTCGAGCCGCTCGCTTCATTCGAGCCGCTCGCTTTATTCGAGCTACTCGTTTCATTCGAGCCGCTCGGTTCTTTCGAGCGCTCGGCTCGGATCGGAAACCGAGTCCCGGCTCGGCTCGAATTTCGAGCTACTCGTATATACGAGTACTCGAACAGCTCTACAACGCGTGCTCTTGTTTTGCAATTGAAGCGCGTGTTTTTACTCGAGAGATAAGGGATCCGTCTCGAATTTGCTGGGAAGACGGCGCGGGCCTATATCTGGCACATTTAGGTAAAAACTGAAGGGACTGGCTTGTGTGCCACGTCTGGTTCCCAAAAATTAATCAGGCTGATCGGCCAGTGTGTTCCGCCAAGGTGCGGTTTATGACCGTATTGTCCCATGAGTAGCGGTTGACAACGGTACCTGCGCGTCCGATGTCACCGTGTATACCACCCATTATCGACATCTGGTAGACAAATGTTTCCCAACGAACACTTCGAGAACAAGCTATTGCCTAGTCGTAAAGAAATGAAGAAATTTCGCTTCAAAAATACTAAATTGCCAGCTGTAAAAGATAACTGAATTTGGACGCGCAGGTAGCGTTGTCAACCGCTGACTCACGGGACAATACGGTCATAAACCGGGACCCTGTCGAAACACTCTGGCCGATCAGTTTGATTAATTTTTGAGAACCAGGTGTGGTATACAAGTCATCCCCTTCAGTTTTTATCTAAATGTGCCAGGTATAGCAGTTAAAAAGTATTATCCAACATCAATACGCCTTGCGGAGAGAGAGAGAGACACAAGAAGAAAGAATGGTAATCCGCTGACTGCGCATGGTCCCGCCTGCGCCGTCTTCCCTGCAAATTCGAGACGGATCCCTTATCTCTCGAGTAAAAACTCGCTTAATAGAAACTGTGACATTAAATCATCACCGTAATGTTCTCCATTTCTCAAAAACGCCTTTTTCTTTTTCTTTTGGTCGATGCTATTACAATGAACGCGGTGCCAACACCCACAGCTATTGACGGATCCATGGCTACTAAAAATAAGGTTTGGAATGGACGCCGAAGAAGGGTCTTGGTCAGTGATGCCAGATTCGAGACGGGTTCACTCGAGAATTTCCCCCACCTCGCGCATACTACGGCGGAGCAGCGTATCCGTGAGCTCGGCGCTTCGGAGTCCAACTCACGGACACGCAGCTCCGGTGTAGTGTGCGCGAGGTGGGGGAAATTCTCGAGGGAACCCACCCCGAATCTGGCATCACTGGTCTTGGTCATAAGGTGGGGGACACAAGTTGCCGAGTCGCCGGACACAAGTCGCTGGATACCAGCCGCTCGGTAAAAATCGCTGGAGACAAGCCGATGCATCCCAGCGAGTCGCCAGGCGACCCGCTGGAGTCGCTGGCAACAAAGTTGCCGGCGATTATCGCCCAGTCTATACGAGCCTTTACACGCGGCTGTTGACTATTGGTGGCGCGGGAGATTTATATATATCGTCATAACTTCTACAATTATTTATTAATCAGTGTGAAAATTGGTGAAAATCTTCCTTGTATATTAAGGAAAAACTTTGTCGCTGCAAGTTATATGTACCTCAAAATTGCCTCGATTCTTTTTAACGGCGAACGTTGAAAAACATGGGTTATATCCAGTATTACCTTTTAATGAAATATTACTACATTTGTTAACATAAGGGTTTTGTGCATACATTTTGCGGCTTCGCTAGAGTTTTCTGAGTTTTATGTTTCAAGTCTCATAACGATCCCTTAATATTTACTCAAGTTATCGCAATTTATGTTTAAAGAAATAATGATTTTGGACGATGAAAATTTTTTCGTTTATAATTTTTAGCTCGAATAGTAATGATTCGATAAACAAACTGTGAATAGAAAAAATCTGTGTCGTGACGAGCTTTACAACACTATATTTTTTAAAATACAGTTTAACAACATTTAATTTTCCAATATTTCATAGCGTTTGGACAATAATTTTTCCCATTTTCGAGCGCTAGTCCCCTTATTGCATCCGAGCCCTCATTGATGTGTGAAAACACTAAAATTTCATTTTTTCTCGGTTTCTGTACCATAATCTGTCCCATTTCCCATATTTTCCCCGCTGTGAGCATTTTATCCTTACGAAAGAAAAAACGTTGGATAATTTGGACCGGTCCAACTTTGGACTCATTAGGTGGTTCAATTTAAGGAACTTGCCCAATTTTAACATTTTGGTTGAATAAACAAGAACTAGTGTAAGTATCGGATAAATATTATGATAACATTAAAGACGTGACCATTCGTAAAATATTACACCCATTAGAATTTAAAATTTACCTACCAGTTAAAAGTTACAGCTTATATAAACTGGAGGCAAAATTACATACAGTGTTCTCTTTCCATACTGTTAGTAGCAATTAGTGGTTAAAGCAGTTGCCCGGCAAACGAAAGATCTCGGGTTCGATTCCCCGTTCAGGCAGCCGATCAACCGACCCTGCCTCTTCCAAATGTTGCATTTTCCTAGAGAAGGAGGGGCCCCCCTTCTGCGATTTCGCCGGTGGAAGAGGAACCCTTTCTTTCTTGACGAAGTGGAGGAGGAAAATGCAACACCTGGTTTCTGAAAACCAGCCAGATTGATCGGTCAGAGCGTCTTGCCAGGAACGCGGTTTATGACCGTATTGTCCGCGAGTCAGCAGTGGACACCGGTACGTGCGGGTCCGATGTAACCATGTATACCAGCGAAGGCCAGTTGGAGTCATTTGGGAGCCCGGGCCCCATGATGTTTACCAGTGCTGCGACGAAGGGGAGCTCGAAAGCCAATGATAACGTGGGCGCGCAACGGATAAGGAAAACTGTAAAGGTCTGCGCACACATATCCGTTCCGTCTCAGTTCCGTGTCAGTGTGCCATTGGTAAGAAGAAGAGGGGCGTAGAGGGTCTCTTCTTCTTACCACTGGCACACTGACACGGAACTGAGACGGAACGGATATGCGTGCGCAGACCTTAAAGGTGGAATCTGACGGCACATGGATCGACTCGGTCAGGCTCGTGAATCGGCGATCCATGAGCGTTCTCACGGCGCGTGGATCGGCGAGTCTCGCCCAGGCTTGCGGTTTGGCGAGTCATGAGCGTTCTCACGGCGCGTGGGCTCGGCGAGTCTCGTGCCAAGCTCGCCGATCCACGTTCCGTCAGATTTCACCTTAAAGGTCTGCGCACACCGTTCCGTGTCAGTTCCGTTCCGGCGTGCCAGTGGTAAGAAGAAGAGGGGCGTAGAGGGTCTCTTCTTCTTACCACTGGCACGCCGGAACGGAATTGACACGGAACGGATATGTGTGCGCAGACCTTAAGAGTGTAAGTAGTAGCGTACCTGAAATAATTGACCCTCTTAGGAGCCCCAGTGGTAGCGATCACTGGGGCTCCCAAGAATCCTAGTCATTCAAGCTTATTGTACAGGTATGAGGCTCCACCGCACACTACTAGAGTTTTCCCTATCCGTTGCGCGCCCACGTTATCATTGGCTTTCGAGCACCCCTTCCGCGCGGCTCTGATAAACATCATGGAGCTCCCGGGCTCCCAAACGACTCCAACTGGCCTTCGCTGATGTATACCACCCGCCAATGGAGCAACATACGGATGAACTCAGAGCGGAGAAGGTCTAAAACCTTAATGAAGGCACGTTTTGATTACCTTGTCGAAAGCTGGCAGAGAGATGTATTTCGATGAACCCTTCGAAAGCAAACAAATTGCCGGTTGTAAACGGTGAATTTACTCTCCACTCTGAGACCCGCTTTTGTCCCGTAAAGACCGCTACACACACTCCGGTCGGCCTGCACAGGCCGGACTGTGCATGCGTACCTGACAGGCAAACCGGAACGTGTGTAGCGGTGTTCAGTTTTCGCGACGCAGGCCAGACAGAAAACGTGTCAGAATTTGTAATCTAAATCCTAATCAAAGTTGATTGGATCAATTCCGATATCTACTATTGTAAGTTACTCAAAGTACTCAATAGGAAATATCGAGAAATACCAAAATTTTAGGTACTTGGTGTCAATTATCGATACTGATTCTTCTTCAATCGATACCAAACCAATACTAGGGTAAGCAGGCCAGTAGATGGACAGTTTAGCTGATTCCGAAGTTTACATCAAGGTGTTTCTTAGAAACATCTGTTGTATTGAAAAAAAATCAAAAGCTTTGCACGTAAAAATGTACAAATTTAAAGAAAAAAAATAACTGCAAGTAAAAAAATTAATGTATTTAAGGATAAAATGATCAAAATTCTACTCATAGCCCGTATCACAAGTAGATGGACGATAGGGCTAGCAGATGGACAGTTCAGAACCAATAAATGGACGGGTGTCTGGCTAGACGAGTAAAAGACTTATTAGCTATTGTAGGTACCTAGATTAAGTTATTTTTGTTAAAATACAGTTTATTTCATCAAAACTAAAAATGTATGGAGTCTTCATTGCCAGAAACCGGTGCAACAGGTTATGGGCCCAGGCCGCAAATAAAGTGAGGTTATGTCTAACCTAAAGTCGCCATACGTCACGGATCGTGTGGGACTGTCCCGAATTTGAATTGTTTGTCCCGCATTGAAAACTGTCTCGGAAAGTGTCCCGGATTGGATATGTAACCTTTTTAACATTTTCTTAGTGGCACAAAGTAAAAATATATATCCACTCGTTCCTTTTCTAATATCATCCAAGGCTCTATTTAGATCATTACATGTATATTGATGTACGGCATATATTTTTTAATGCTTGCCATCTAAATAAAAAAAGAAAAATAAGATACCTACAAGTAAATGTGTAAACTGTTTGTTTATTTAAAAAAACGGCTTCAAAAGGTTTAATTCCATTCTGTCCATCTACCGCGTCAAGGTTAGAAAATCCATATCAGTACATGGACAGTCATTTTTATAAGTTCTATCGTTTTCTTTTTCTTTGTTCACGCATTTATATATAAATTGTTAATATTAGAATGCAATCATCTATTGCATACCTCTTTGCAATACATCCAAATACTTTTGTTATTAACTTTAAGGCACGCGCATGGTGGCGTAAAATCTTACATACAAATACATTTTTCGCGTACAAAATTTTTTTTTCGATAAAAATGTTAATGTTTTATGAAACAACAAACGTTTTTTCTACAAAATAAAAAACAATAATATAGATTCAAACTCTAGTTCTTCCAATATTAACGATTAACCAACGATTCGTCCATCTACTGGGCCCCGTCCATCTACAGGCCTGCTTACCCTATACTGAATAAAATCCCTTTGATACTTCACGAACGTATCGATACTCGTTTGATACTGTACGAAATTATCGGTATTCATTTGACAATCCTGTGGTCAAATCGTCATACCTGATAGTATATCACTTTTTTTCTAGCTAATAATAAGCCTACTATGCCTAACAAGTCGTCTGTCGATGTCATATTCAGCCAATAAAACTGTGAACTGTGTCAGGTTGACCGGAGCGTGTAGATGCACTACGGGCGTCTTGTAGCCTGCGCAGGCCGACCGGAGCATGTGTAGCGGACGTAAGCGGAACAACCCTGTACATATATCTTCGAGACAGCTCTCGAATCTCTCTCGCTGTCAAAATACGCAATATTGACTGCTCGAAACTGCATTTAACAGTAGAGAGTATTCGTGTGTGTTTCGAACTTTATGTATAAAATATGAAGATCAAAGTACTATATAGTTACGAAAGGAGAGTTTCTCAGTGTTAGGAGTTTACATTCAAGGTTTCGTTTACTTGTTTGCAAGATTTATGGCAGGGTAAGGACAGAAAGCTGCTACAGATTTCGTTTAGTTAGTGATCACTCCTACTTTTGTTAACATTACCTCTGTTTTTTCAAGGAACATCAGCGTGTTTGCTATGAAGGTTCCTAGTGAAAGTGGCCAGCAGAACGGAGAGGTGAAGCTAAAGGTGCGCGAGAAAATTTGAGAAGTAAGAGCTGAAACCTTCCAACTACATTAAACAATGTGGTTTAATCATGCGGCGAAGTTCACTTTGAAAACAAATGTGGTATATTAACCACTTATGCCAAAAATTAGGTTTGATTAGGATATTTTCCACAATATGATATATTACTAAATCGCACGTTACGTATCTAATAAAACGAGATATGTATATTTTGAAAATTTTGATTCGTAATCTAACATCGAAATTGTTGGAGGGCTGTAACGAATTCAGAAAATGTGAAATCTGTGTAATTTTACTCTTATATATTTAAAAAATATACGAATAGTTTTGAATATAAGTTACGGATAAAGTATAAGTTACTATAATACAGTAAATATTATTGATATAATATTATTTCACTATATAGGATCTTTCGCAGCTACATGATTGGCAAAGGATTTATTTTCTCCTGGTTTTAATTTTACTATGCATTCTGAATTATTCATAAATGTTACAAACGGGACAGGAAAAATCCCGCGATGAATATTCAATAAATATTCTGAAGCTCGTATGTATTCTGTAAACATCTAATTATTTCGTGACACGAACTAAAAAAAGTGGGCAAGCTTGTCATAATATAGCACAATGAATTCTAACACAATATATTTTGTCGCACATCAGAAATATTATGTTCCTTTTTTTTAAACATTTTTAATAAAAATAAAAATTGTATAATAAAACTGCACGTTTTACTAAATACGTACTTTCAAAAAGTTCAATTAATATGAATTATAATTTATTGTTTCGTTAACTTGTTCCAACAGCCAAATACAATCAATTGCGTTTTTGCGTTCTGTGGCCGCTAAGAGTTGTCAACAAAATTATGTTCCCGATAACAGTAAATGTATTTACAAGAACGTTCCGTGACACAGATTACCACTCATTCGGACGGTCAATAATATCGATTTCAGGAGGGACAATGAGCGTAAGCATCGTAGTCGCCACTGTGACGTTGCAGTACGTCGTCTTACACACATACCAGTACTACGTACCGAAGATATATGGCCTCGTGTATTTCTATGCGATCACATTGGGTAACATGTGCCGCGCGACAACTAGGCCGATGCTACATCAGATTGGCATTAGAATGTCCTCAGTAAACTAGAAACGAGACTTCTGTGATTCCTATCAATATATGGTACAATTATTATCCTTCGTAAATGCATGGTGTTCCTCTTTGATATTTCGTTATATTTGTAGAATGCAGACAATGAACAGATAAATCAATTTCGTCTATCGATTACTAAACATGTAAGCAATATATGTATGTATATCAAAAGTGTGTATTGGAGCCGGCTACAAATCATTGATACAAGCTAACTTAATGGCAGTGGCGGATTTAACAGGGCGGCTGATGAGCAGTTGCCGCCTAGGCCCCTGCACAGAAGGCCCCGGCAAGGCCCCATGACCAAAAAAAATTATGATTAGGTATAGGTATCCAAACACTACATTTTTTGCGTACTACTACACTTGGCCCGTTTTTAGTATACTACCTCTTCATTTTTCCGAAAAATGGGCCCCTGCCTAGAAGGTTACCATAGGGCCCTATCTTAAAAAAAAAAAATTTTAACCAAACACTATATCTTTTTTCTGTAGTACTATACTTAGCCCGTTTTTAGTAAACTGCCTCTTCATCCCCCCCCCCCCAAAATGGGCCCCTCAGAACGTTTGCCACCTGGGTCTTTTTTCTTAAATCCGCCACTGCGTAATGGTCTCTAAAATTCGGTTACATTTTTCAAGGAATCATATATACATCAATGTTATTGAGATTGAAGACAAATACTAATTGTGAGGCAAGTTCGAATCTCACGATCGCTACGTATTTGTGTGCGTAAACCAATGGCGAGGTGTTTTGTTAGCCGGAGCGTATTACCTCTTAGTCCCAGACAATTTAGTTTTATTTAACATTCCATTGCTCAAATTTCGTTTCAGGAACATGCCTATTAGAAATTCTTTTTTTAACCGACTTCAAAAAGGAGGAGGTTATAGATTCGACCCGTTTGTATGTTTTTTTTATGTTTGTCCCCACATAACTCCTCAGCATATGGACCGATTTTGATGATCTTTTTTTTATTAGAAAGTAATTTTTTTAACCGGTGGTCCCATCCTACACTGCATCAACATTGGCCTAATATTTTGCCAGTTATGGTTAATAATAAAGACTATTGTCACCTTATTATTATTATTTTATGTACGTACACGCATAGAGTCAATATATTGTATAAAACTAAAAAGTTAAAAATAAAAAAAATTTTAAAAAATAAAGCCGACTTCAAAAAAAATAAAATTGCAGTAAAAAGTTAAAAATAATTTTTTCCCTTATTTAATCTACGACTCTCATATTTTTTAAGTCGGTGCCACATGATTTGCACTGTGTAAATCTGGCGCCGGCTTAAAAAATATGAGAGTCGTAGATTAAATAAGGGAAAAAATTATTTTTAACTTTTTAGTGCAATTTTATTTTTTTGTTATGGTTCACACATGCCTTTACCAACAACAAAATACTTTTCCCACGAAACTGTTTCCGTTACTTCAACATAAATTCTTAAGGAAGTGGTAATTCTTGATTCCATCAAAGGAACCTAATTCCTTGACCCTAATTTCTGAAGTTACAAATATTTCAATTGTATGCTCGAATTACCAACTTCCCAGACGGTATAATAAATATTTAAATAGGGATTTTTATACACATGCATACACCAGGAAAACAAAGGGGGCTAATTAATTAACCCCCTGACGGGCGCCTGAAAAACGATTTCTCGTGATTGCTTCCTTCTACGTGGCCCCCTACGCGTTCCTTCAATTAAGGTTTCTTCTCTATGCTCTGCCATATTCGCATTCAAATTCAGGTTGTAAGCATCTTTTAACCAGTACAGATCAATTCGTGCCGAGACAGTCTGAAGAGCATCTATTGGGCAGCACGAGTTGCGTTTATAATAGTGTCGTGACATTCTAATTTCTATGTCCCTTTTGGAGTTATATAAAGAAGAAATCTTAATATCTTAAAATTCTAATTACAACATTCACGATTTGGAGTTTTTTTCTTGCATTCCATAGTGACTGACGCATCGCCAACTCATGAAAATGCCATGAACGGTACGGAGTTCCCAAAAATTACAAATCCGTTTTTCTCAATTGCTAATCAACCCAACACATCCGTACTTCGTGCATAGAGTAAGGATAACGCGGGTGGCGTATGCAAATTCCAAGAAAGAGTAAAAAAAATTATTTGCGTTGTTACTATTATTGCACTTCCCAGTTTTGTTCTGCCTGTTTCTAGCCTTATCAGGTAATTAGGGGTGTGCACTGGAACCTTCAATAACTGTTTCAAAAAACGTGATTGAATTTTCCCAATCGGTGGTCCTTATCTAATTCTCCAGACACCATCGGTTTCCATATTATACCTAAAGCTATTTTACCTTTACTCACAAAGTAATTCGCTGCCCGATTAAACATACCTGAGCTACAAAAGGGGATTCCCAAATAAACATAGTTATTCGTTACCTGCAATTTAAGATCCCTGTATATCCCTGCAAGATCCCTTATATCCCTTACACCTTTCCTTCCTCCCTGCCATTTGAAATACCATCCTTTAATTTTTTTCTCTAAACCTCTAAACTGGTTATTTTACAGTATTCCAGTAAGGGTTCAACGTTATCTTGTAAGTCTGCTGCATTATTAGCCAACAATATAAGATCATCTGCAAATACAGTAATAATTCCATCTTTTCCATTATTTTATGGTCCCCTCTCCCCCTGAAAAAAGTTAACTATATCATGTAACATCAGAATAAAAACAATCGGGTTGAGCGAGTCTCCCTGTAATACCCCTCGGATCCCATCAATTTCTTCCGTTACATTTCCACCTCCGAATTTGACATTCAATTTAGCTCCCTCATACAGTTTCTTTAGCGAAGTTTCACAAGGGAAGTTCGGCTACCCGAACATTCCGATTTTTTTTTGAAACTGTGCAGGTTTGTAGAGCACCTCAATAGAAATATTAGGCAATTTTTCATTTGTGCCCATTTTTAGTTCTTCGGGGTAAGTGTAATAATTTTTTATATCTACTATAGATTTCAAGATAGGTATACGGGAAAATAGGAAATCACACATTAACCATTAAGGGGTGTTTTCACCGTGAAGTGTGACGTCCCACTATTTTTCGCGCGGTATTACTCTAAAGTCTCCCTCATAAATCACTCCGCAACTCCTTCAAAATCCCTCCAAGTCAATTCTTACCCCTTTTCCCCTACCTTTGGACCATCTAGACGATGCACCTTAGCGGTCCCCATCTCGAAACGGTCAATCAAGAAATCCCCTCCCCCTCTTCGGCCTACGAGGCGCGATTTCCTCTCTCTCTTTCAATCTAAACAAATCCCTCGCCCCAAAAACTCACTAATTCGAGACCACGTCTCACCCCCTCTCTACGACCATCGATTTAAATCGACTCCTACCCCTTTTCCCGTTGAAATACTCCAAATCCGTCGGGTTGAGTATTCCGCTTCGAAAGCCCCATATAAAAACCCCGGAAGTGCTATTGCGACGCATATTTACCTTAGCCATCAACGCGTGTTAATTACTGCGACGCATATTTGGCGTACGTGCCATGGTGCACACCGCGCATACTCTTCACCCCTAACCAGTACATGACAAAGCCACATAAAAACCCCTGAACACCAAAATCTATTAATAAGTTGTATTGCGACGCATATTCGCAGATAGGTCAAGGTTAGGGCTGTTCGGGTGCTCTAATATTCGGGCGGCTTGAAGTTCGGACCGAGCCGGGACTCGGTTTTCGAGCCGAGCCGGATACCCGTCAAATTCGCGCGGCCCGAAAAATCCGAGTAGCTCGAATTTGTTTCGGGCGGCTTGAAAAATCCGGGTAGTCCGAATCGTTTCGGGCCGCCGGCGTACGTCTTGAATGTGGTTCGAACAGTGCATACAAGGCGTTACGGATTTTCCGAGCCCGGATTTTTCAAGCCGCCCGAAACAAATTCGAGCTACTCGGATTTTTCGGGCCGCCCGAATTTGACGGGTATCCGGCTCGGCCCGGTCAGTCGAGCCGAGCCAGGCTCGGCTCGTTTTATTCGAGTACCCGAACAGCTCTAGTCAAGGTGCATACCGTGCATACCCTTCACCCCTAACAATCTTGAAAATAGTATATGTAAATACAAGGCCCCGAGAGGCCAGAGCTCTCTTCTGCGAAAACTTAGCGTAGTGCATCCACACGGTCCAGCCGACTTGCACAGGCCGGCTGGACCGTGTGTGGCCGCCTTTAGGCCGCGTCCAGATCTGAACCGAACGCCGGACCGAACGCCACTTCAGTAGTTAGACGGAGCAAGACAAGTAGATCACTCGTCTTGCTCCATCTAACTACTCAAGTGGCGTTCGGTTCGGCGTTCGGTTCAGATGTGGACCGGGCCTTAAGGAAGCATCAGTAACCGAGTATTCTTATAAAGTGTCCATAAGTGTTAAAATCAGTGTGCAACGGCCTACAAATCTACGCCAACTACTGTAAGCGCTTATTATTAACTATTGTACTACTGCATATCATCCTCATCTATACTATATTGTGTTGCTTGCGCTAATCGGATTTCATAGTAATACATATTGCTTTATATTATTATTTTGCTAAGCTTGTTGCTTATTATCGTTATCATTGCTAATTATCACTGTATTATATTATTATCATTGCTAATTCTCATGTACCTCATGTTCATACATATATACTGCTATTGATAACCATTTATATAAATGTTCTTGTGCCGATGCTAAATGTCCAACGCATCATTATATATACTTACTAGCTTTATTACCCGGCTTCACCCGGAATTTAGATTCTAATTTTACCGTCCCAAATAATATTTCCCTGAAAAAAAGTTGATGCCTGCAAGAAAGAGACTTCAAAACAAATCAATTTTACTAATTCAGTCATCCACAAATTATTTATTGAGAATCTCTTGCTCTGGGATCATCACAACATTCTCAACAATGTATGCGTTAAGCGGTCGTCGCTATCCGCACCACTTCTTGGAATCATTCGGTCGAGGGTGAGAGAACCCGAGGTACCCGAGCGCGAGCGAGAGGTGACGAATGAGTCGCGCGGCGTTACCGTCTGCTACGTAGAGAGATACTCTGTCTCGTTTCGCTTTCACGTGCCTACGCTCTGTCTCTCTCTCCCGAGCCATCGGCGGCTTGGAATCGTAGACACTATTCGTTTATTTTAACTAATAACTCGAGAGGGGAAGGACGTAGCGAGCTGAAAATAGTCACATTCATCTGGATTAGCCAGGCATAATGAGCCGAGATGCATTTCGTGACCCCAGACTTTACCGTTAGAAAGTTTTTCGGCGACAGACAAACACACACTTTCCGCTTTATAGTATAAGAAGAAAAAGATTTGAGTGCTTTAAAAATAAACAACCGTTCTTGTTTCTAAAATAACGTTTCGAATTATTATAACGATCCTCCGGCTACGATAGCCACCAAATCAAAACCGACCACCGCAACAGCTGATTTCAGTTCGCGAACGCGAGAGTTCTTACAGTGTTTACCTACGTACTTTCGCATAGGCCGCGTACAGCCATACGCCTAGACGTATTTTGCGGAAATATTTCGTCTGGTTTCTTTGGTAAATGCAACGTTAAATCCGACTACGTAACCAAAACAAACATAAAGTGGTCTAACGGGTGTCACCACTTGAGTGATTACGGTCTAAACCTTCCCTGGTCGTTCAGTGCTACGAATCACGTATTCGCGCCTGAAATCCAACTCACCTTAGTGCTACGAATCAAGTATTCGCGCCTAAATGCAAAATCACCCCCAAAGCTACGAATCACGTATTCGCGCCTAAAATTCCAACTCTCCCCTCAGAGCTACGAATCTAACATTCGCGCCTGAATCCTCCTTACTTCGGAGCTACGAATCTGGCATTCGCGCCCGAATATCCTACTCACCTTCAGAGCTACGAATCTGGCATTCGCGCCTGAATCTGTAGGAGCCGGAAAAAGAGAGCCACCGGCGCCGGGAATCGAACCCGGGCCGCCCGCGTGCTGATCAGCAGCGTTAGCCACACCGCTACGCCGACTCTCCGCGGTCTCTCTAGTTCCGAACTCCTATCTAACCGACGCCACCTATGGGCCACTCCGCACCATAGGCCGTCTTCTCCGAGCGCTCAGCGCCTACAGCTCGGCCATCCTGACCATTGCGGCCGTCCTCGGCCGCGTTCCTCAAAATCCCAACCACCGTGGAACCGGACACGCCAAGCACGAGAGGCACCCCACAATATCTCACAGGAGCGTCACTTGTGCCCTACGTCAAAGATCGAGGATTCCAACCATCTCGAATCTTGACAACACCAAGTGTGACCTCGCCGCAGAGCGCTGTCGATCCCACTTCTGAACTGTAGGAGCCGGAAAAAGAGAGCCACCGGCGCCGGGAATCGAACCCGGGCCGCCCGCGTGCTGATCAGCAGCGTTAGCCACACCGCTACGCCGACTCTCCGCGGTCTCTCTAGTTCCGAACTCCTATCTAACCGACGCCACCTATGGGCCACTCCGCACCATAGGCCGTCTTCTCCGAGCGCTCAGCGCCTACAAATCCAACTCTCCTTCAGTGCTACGAATCTGGGATTCGCGCCTGAATCCATCTCTCCTTCAGTGCTACGAATCTGGCATTCGCGCCTGAATCCTACTCACCTCAGAGCTACGAATCTAGCATTCGCGCCTGAAATACCCTCTAACCCTCAGTGCTACGAATCTAACATTCGCGCTTGAGATTCCGAAAACCCCCATATGTCATTGCCCCAAAGACCTCCACCCGGGACGTGACAGAAGAACCGAAAATGGGCACAAACGAAAAATTGCCTGATATTTCTATTGAGGTCCTCTACAAACCTGTTCAGTTTAAAAAAAAATATATAAAAAGAAGTTATGTTAAACGATTTTATTAAAAATGCACTAAAAACTAAAAAATAATTCTTTTATTGTACTACAATTTTGATGATGTTAATATCACTTAAATAACAGCAGCGGCTTTTTGTCGTTTTCGTAAAGAACGCGAGTCTGATTTCAAGTCGTTTGGATTTGTGGTTATGGGTTATATTTATTGATGAATGGGTTATTTTTCCACCCCCTCGGGGTTAATTTTTTTTAAAACTATTGTATTGTCATCCAAACTACGCACGCCTGCAAAGTTTCAAGACAATTGGATAATCGGAAGTGGGTTAAATTTGAGTTGCCAGATTTGAAGCATATAAACAAACAGAGGATCGAAGCTGAATAAAATCGTTTAAAAATCGTAATTTTCGGTTAACCGAACTTGCTGCAATTCAATTTAAGTAAATTTCAACTAAAATAGTAATATTTCAGCGAAATTCAAAATTTTCAATTTTATCAATGAATTTTGCATCATATTCCCTTGTCAGACCCATTTGAAAATGTTTGCCAGAGGACTGGGTGCACCACTGAATCAAAGGCTGTTTTAAAGTCTCCAAAAGCTGCTATTAATTTGCCTTTTTTCTCCCTAGTGCCATCGCAATTTGGGCATTCAAAACGAAGATATTGTCTTCCTGAACCCAGCTTATCGTTCTGGGAGGATTTTCCCTTCCTCACTACTGTCGATAACTGCTAGAATTGCTATAAAAATTTTCAGAGTGGCGTTTGACAAAGTTACACCCCTGCAATTCTGGGGGTCCTTAACATTCCCTTTTTTATACAAAAATATTTGTTCAAATTGACCCCAGCTATCCGGTATATTTTGATTGCTCATAATCTTATCAAATAAATAATTTCATTAAGATTCACGTTAAATTTGGTGTTAAAGCTTGGAGAAATTCATTTGGTATGCCATCTGGCCCTGGCGTTCTTCCTTAGCTTTATTCTTCTCATGATTCTATATCTCTTACTACACGAGGATTGCATCTAAAGTTGGCTGCCTGCTGTCTATACGTATAGTCTCTCACATCTATTATTCGAGGTGGATATGTTGCTCTATAAAACTCTTCTACCTATTCTTTAGTTACTTTTATCTTAGTTGTTTTTGTTCCTAAACATCCTTTACCTTCTTCCAAAGCCAAAGTCTTTTGCGAGTCTTCTAAATATTTATTTTTGCAACAGTTTACTAAATTTACATATTCTTTTCTCAACCTTGTGTATCTATTCTTCGTTGTTTGATCTTTGTTTCTAGCCCAATTCCTATCTTCCCTTAACCCTCTAGGGACGAGTGGGACTCCAGAGTCCCATTCAGATTAACACATTTTTATTTACGTTCCATCAATAAGATCGAGATTTGATAGGTATAGTGACCTTTAGTAGGCAGAGAAGAAACTGTTGTACCATCAGAACCCGAAATTAAACTTTTTTTTGTTATAAACAAATTAAAAAAAATAATTAACGAGTAGCTTCCAAATCCGAAGTATAAAATAGACTATTTTAACGCTCAAAAAAATTCTACGTTAAGTTTAAAACATCCCCGTACCTAGAGGGTTAAATTGCTTTCTCGGCAACCTGCATTCTTCCGAGAACCATGGTCTGCTTTTGAACTGATATTCCTCATTCATTCTTATTTCCTTAACAAAGACTAATTTCCTACCTGCACTCTCTATTGTTCCCAGTAGAAAATCAAACAGTACAGTTGTATCGTCATTGTCAATTACTATACTTATACTGCTTAGTGATTCTTTATATTTCCCTTCTTCTGACTCTTTCCATCGAAATAACTTTTTTATTTTTTATATTTCCTTCGCGTCGTCATCCTTGTTTTTAACTATTTCCATGCTTCTTTTCTTTCCTTAATGCAGTTTAAAGTCGAAAAAGTCACGCGAAAAAATCAGGACTTCAACTTTAAATAGACGCCGTTTTGTTTTAAATTAATATTTCGGAAATTCCCTCCGCGATTCAGAGGATACATCAATATACTAAAGAAATCTTTTTCTCGTTTTTTGTATTTTTTTTAAAAAGGATTCTTGGATGTCGGTTGTAACTTTATTATAAACGTAAATATTTTTCTACAAAAAATGACTACATGTTCTTTAAATGTTGCTCTTTTAAGTGCAAAAAGTTCTGTAAAAATATATGATCCCACTTTTTCAAAAAAAAATCCCAAACATTCGCCTCTTTTCGACCTCCTGACTATGTGTAACCCCTTACTATTTTATCAATTCGTAGAAATCCCTTTAAAATGCATTTATGCTGTTAAAATAGTCTGGAACGTTGTCCATGCATTGTGACGGCAATTAAAAAGAATCTGCCATTGGCTTGGAGAAGGAATCGACGTGGCAGGTAGGGGATGTTCCACGAACAAGAGACCCTACTCTGTCCTACCCCTATTATCCCGAGCTTTGTGAGTAAAGTATTAGAACACTTTACGATCTTCGTTCAAGGCATTAGAAACATGCCATGATTTTGGATCACATTTATTATTACAATTACTATTACATATTATTGTTATCATTAAACGTCCTTTTTATAAAGTTAGAATTTTAAATGATAAACAATTATGCTGGAACTTCAATTTCACATACTTTTTGTGTCGCTCGCGTGGTTTAGCATTCGAAAAAGGCAGTATCAATGCGGAAAAAACATTATTATCTGCCTAATAAAATAACTGTTAAGCGAATTATGTATGTTTAAAGCTATGAACTTGAACCCTCCATGAGTGGTTAATTTGAGGAGTAGTAGGTTATCATCATACACAAAATTTTTATTATTATTACAATAACGCAAACACTTTAAAAGAAGGAAAGAACAAGCAATGAGTAATAATTTATTTTAATGATTATTTACGTATAAATTCTATCCAGTCGTGATATCAAACGCATTAGATGTTTATAATCGGCTGACAAATATAGTTCCAGCAATCATAAACTGCATAATTATTTAGTTATTATATATTTCTTATATACTATTAAGTCCGAGTTAAATCTACTATTGGAAGCCCTAGTGGATATTATTTATTTCTATCGGTATATATTTATTTATATACTACTTATTTAATTCCCCTAGGGAGACGTGTTTTTTCTCTTACATACTTTATGATTGTTAACATACTATTTTACAGCTGAATGGACAAGGCTGCATGTAACATGGTCAGTCCCATCACTGCAACTCTAAATCTTCAAGGCGTCAACCAACGAGGTGGGTCGGAGATGATTTCTCATTGCCAAAACGATTTGTGGGAGGTCTCTAAGTCGATTCTTTCTTCAACCAAAGATACTTATTTACAAAATAGCTCCTATATTATTATAGTTTTTTTTATAGGGAAATGTTTATTAATTATATACAAAAGAAATTTAAGTTGGGTAATTAAATGAGATAAATTAAGCCATACGACTCTTTCTTTCAGAGTGAACCCTAATCTGATTCGTTACTATTTTACAATAATAATCAATCAATTTACAAACAATCATACGACTACAAAATTAAATAATTTGTAGTTTATTCATTTTTCATTTATGAAACATCAAATGTTTGATGCGCATTATATTTATTAGCAGAGTACAGCCTACAAATTATAATTTGAAATATGACAAAATAAGTCATAATAAAAGAAATTCATAACTTTTTCAATGCTTCCCAAATCAAAACTAATGAATGGCTAGAAGTATTAGTCCACTATTGGATATCTGTAGCACTGCATAGAAAATTTGAGTGCGTAAATAAGTTAAAATTAAGAAATTATTTTCAACGTATTTACAAGAACGATTGCTTTAAAAAAAAGCACACCGAAGTCTTCATTTATTTTACGGCATCCAATCTCAATAATAATGGGACCCATATGTGAAAATATATTTTCGAATTGAAATGTTGAATTTCATTTCACTAATAGGATGAGAAAACACTGTATAGCATGCTGTCTACATAGTTCGTCCCCCTGGGTTGGATCGATGGGAACGGAAATTCTCCGGAAATACTTTTTTACGCTTCGGGGGTTTATAAAATGGGTGGAGGAGAATCCTGCGTCGGTTTTAAAGGAAACAAGCCACTCGGTTTCAGCTCTTCAAAGACCCTTCCGCGCGTGCAAGCGTCGAACAATCTCTCTTTGAAGAGCGCACAAGGTCTCACGTGTAGAGTGTGTATTATACACACGGCGAGGGTTATATTTATCCAAACGACGGAGCCGTAATATTTCGCCTTATGCCCATCTACAGATTCAAATACTGTACATTCGCAAAAATTACGTCGCACGATAAACTCCTCGAACACAGCACTGCTGAATAGCAACCGACTTTCGTGTAAACAGATGCGGCGCACACGTTGTTGCTACGAATGAAACCTAATACCATTCCAAGGTCACAGGACCCTGTGTCGTTGAACTTGCCCTGGCAACAGCTACTACTAGGGTTTGTCGGTTTTTAAAAACCGGTTTTTCTTATAAATTGGTAAATTTCAAAAACCGGTTTTATGTATTAGATTTAATATGTACAAATGAATTAATTATTTAATACACAAGCATATTGTAGTAAGTAACAGTTTACTGTAAAACTAATCTTCATGAGTTCATATTTTCGAAAGAATAATACTAAATGAAATTAAGATTTATAAATTATATTTTGTGCGGATTTTAGTTCTTTTAGTTTTTTTCATTTGGGTTTGAATGCAGTGTATTTTATTGTGTTATATTTTTGTGGATCCATAAATATTAAATGAACTCAAAAATTGTACGGATTTTAGTTTTTTTATTTTATTTATTTGGTTTTGTATAGATAGATTATATTTTATTTTGTTATACGGTTGTAATTCAATAAATATTAAAAGAACTGAAAATTTTTAAAATAAGTATAAATATTTATTTTCTACTTTAAATATATTTTTTTGTGAAAATTCGAAATCCGTTTTAACCGGGTTTTTGGGAATAGTGGAATTCGAAAACCGGTTTTTTCGAAAGTCGGTTTTTGTATAAACCCTAGCTACTACGCTATGTAATTAAAAATACATGGCGCCGTTTACAAAAAGCATCCATGACCTTTAATAACCTTTAAGATAACGTCAAACAGAATATCTGTTTATATGTATCACCATATTTATCCCCATGAACAATACAACTTTCCACCTTGACATTTTCTCCTGCGCTCAAGCCTAACAGAAATGTTCAGGTGCTCTGTTTCTCGTGACTCACCCCGTATAAAGGCTTTCAAACTAATATGCTAACTACTGCATTAACCAATACATTAACGTGTCACATGAAAAGTTTACTTTAACTAATGGTGAGCGTGATCCTGTTGCGCAATCAATAATATCAAAAGTAGGATTTTATAGTTATGAAAAGTAATATATTGTATAGTTACGTAGTATTTTTAATTTACTGTAAAATGTAATAACTAAAAGTAAAAGCTAATAACTGAAAACTAAATTAAAATGTAATGTGTGTTTTTCCTAATGACGCAGCAATCAGTCTAGACTGCGGATGTTTATGCATGTAACATATACCTATGCAAAAGGCATGTGCAAATATTCACGTAAAATATCCCATGTCAATTGTTATCGAATTTGTTAAGACTAGACCGACAGTTCCCAATTTCTTTATTGTGGCGGGAGGAGTTTGTAAATGTGCCTTAAGGGGACTAGGCAGTCAGAAACTCGATTTATTTTTATTGCATTTTTCGAAAGTACCACCCTTCCCAATTAAAATGCCGTTTAGTTTATATTAAAATTCGCAAAATTGAGGATTTTACAGCCGAAACGGTCGAGCGCGCCATAAACCGTTTCTGCGCGCACGCAGGTAGACTAGATTCCTCTTTCGAAACTTTAAGCGCGTTTTTCTCGGAATCATATTTCCTCTTCGTTTTGCAGTGACTGGGGAAAAACGGTGGTATCAGTCGATTTGAAAAAAATTCAGCATATATGAAACATGTCTAGTTACGACCTGGACCTACGCATAAGTCTGTAAAAACTCCTGGTTTGTCAAAAAAAAATATAGTATGGCTGTTTTCCCTGGCGAAAAGTGACGTTTCTTTAAAATTTGCCGTTTTGCAGCCACCATTTTTATAATTTTGATTTTTTTCTTTTTCAATAGGTTCAGGGCAGAATAGGGACCAGGGCAAAGTATAAATTTCAGAGGATATTTCACAATTAAATTTCTTACGACCAGAATCACTGCAAAATTACAGCGGCTCCAAAAAAAAAACGCCTACATATCAGACGACTGTAGCGCTGTCATACATATGTATATAATATTCAAATTATTTCTTTTTTACTGGTTATAGTATTAATAAACATTACCCAAACGTACTAGTCACAATTTGTGTTCATCTCCTTGTAATTAATTCGCAAAAAATACTTGATTTTCGAGCGATCTGACTGCCTAGTCCCCTTAAGGGGTTACGTCTAGTCAGCTTTTGAAAAAGAACGCGATTTTCCGGAATTTTTTGTGGATTATCTACTGTATATTTTTTACAACTATTCTCTTATTTTAAAAGTACATATATGGAGAAACTTTCAGTAATTTTATTATAGAAAAATATTAAAAAATAAACGAATAACAGCCATTCTCGCGGAAGCTGTGTTGATAAAGGCGTTGTGCGGTGAGCAAGTTTTCTCTGAGCCGGATCATCTAAAATTAAAAATTCAAAAACATTCCGTTAATATATGGTTCAATTCAGTAGATGAACGAAGGGTTTTTCAAAATTTTGATTTTTGACAAAATGGCGGCCGTTTAACTCAAAAACACGCTTTTTCGATGTCTGAATTGTTCGAGTTTCGTTAATTAAAAATAGAGTTTTTGTTAAAATAAAAAATCTTTCGTTCATCTACTGAATTGAACCATATATTAACGGAATGTTTTTGAATTTTTAATTTTAGATGATCCGGCTCAGAGAAAACTTGCTCACCGCACAACGCCTTTATCAACACAGCTTCCGCGAGAATGGCTGTTATTCGTTTATTTTTTAATATTTTTCTATAATAAAATTACTGAAAGTTTCTCCATATATGTACTTTTAAAATAAGAGAATAGTTGTAAAAAAATATACAGTAGATATTCCACAAAAAATTCCGGAAAATCGCGTTCTTTTTCAAAAGCTGACTAGACGTAACCCCTTAAGGGGGGATTGCGCCTTGTTGGGCCGAAAAATAGGTAATTCTTCGTGAATTTTTTGTACAAAAACGGATCGACAAATTAATTTGAGGTTTGGCAGGCTGTTTTATTGTATCTTGAACTATTGTTCTGAATTTTTGTGTGACAGTGAAAAATAAACATGGCAGATAGAGAGACAGCGTTGACAAATAATCGGGTGGCACTTGCGTTGACCAAAAAGTACTGTAAGGGTCATCCGAAACACAAAAAGGAAGATAGATGCTTAAACTACATGAATGTGGCTATGGCTGGTAGTAGATGCATTAAGAAAAATAAAAATACTGATTTGAGTCTAAGGAAGGTTTTGCCTCAAAATCGGGAAAACTTCTTTAAATAAAAAAGGAACGGTGACAGATACGGCAATAAATCTACTACCACCGATAGCCACATTCATATAGTTGAAGAATCTATTTTCCTTTCTGTGTTTCGGATAACCCTTACAGTACTTTTCGTTAACGCCAGGGCCAACCGATTATTTTTCAACGCTCTCTCTGTACCTGCCATTCTTTTTTCACTGTCACACAAAAATTCAGAACAATAGTTCAAGATACATTAAAACAGCCTGCCAAACCTTAAATTAATTTGTCGACCCGTTTTTGTATAAAAAATTCATGAAGAATTACCTATTTTTCGGCCCAACAAGGCGCAAACCCTCCTTAATAAATGTTAAATCTTGAGCAACTTATGTTTGTTGGCAAATACTCTGAGCAGTTGCGATTGCAACGACATTATTTCTATTAAAAGTTTCAACTACCTATTTGCAGAAATAAGATAAACAGTGAAAATTAATAATTTTGCTATTTTCGGGTGTTAAGGGGAAAAACGGTCAAACCCCTTAGTTTTATTTAGGGCGATTGTAATGGACGACTAATGTTAGTCTCTACTAATGGCTTATTCTATCGCATGATCGGTATGAAACGTTGTATGTATTGCGATGTATCACTATTTAGTGTCGCGTAACGGCTGGATAAGTCATCTATGATCGCAATCAAATACAGTGAGATAGATATAAAAGAAATATGTAACATATGTGCATATGCCTTTTAAAAAAGCATATGCAATATGCAGAATAATATTTGTATTTGCATAAACATCCGCAGTCTAATTATAATCAATCATAAATTCTTTTACTTTATTAAAAACATGACGTAGAATGTAATTACGCCACATTAGGATATATATGTATAATGATTTAGTGATCGTTTGTTGACTTTGTGACAAATATAAGAAAAATATATTGCTTTAATTCTGGGTGACAATTTAGTGTTATTAACTCCTTTACGTCATGGAAGATGTAAATAGTAATGGACAAAATTGTTCCTAGTAAAGTTCTGGTGCAATTGGGCCTAGTTGTGCAGAAAGCTACCAACCCTCAAAATGACAGAAAATTAGTTAAACGCAATACGGACCCCATAATTTTGTAATCCTTATTTTATAAAAAATCACAAACCCATAGAAGAACTCTTACATTATACAACTATTAAAACTACCAACCCATAGTTCCATTTTAGGTTTGAAAAACAAAAGCTACAGAAAATTTGAAATAATATTAAATAACCCTTTAAAAAACATTGTAAAACAATAACAAGAAATAAAATATACCCAATAGAAATAAATCTACTTTTCTTTAACAATTAAAATCTACAAACTAAATTTACTCAGTTTCAGATCATTGAGGGTTGGTAGCTTTCTGCATAACTATGTAGGCCCAATTAATGTCACTCGTCTAAGAAGTTCAAATCTCTCTTGCAGGACTGTATTTAGAGAAGACCAGGTCAAAACCGGGGCCTTAGAGCCTTAGGGCCCCGGTTTTGTCCAGGTCTTAGGGCCTTAGGGCCCCAGTTTTGTCCTGGTCATAGGGCCTTAGGGCCCCGGCTTTGTTCTGGTCTTAGGGCCTTAGGGCCCCGGTTTTGTCCTGATCTTCTCTAAATACAGTCTTGCAAGAGGTATGTAGTAGGGGGGCACGTTTAGCGGCCAGTACCCAGCAGGGTGTCGGGTAAGACCCCGCTGAGTGACTTTGCACCTAAGTCACTATAGCTCGTATAGGCACTATATCACAGGGTAGGTGTTACTACGGCAGAAACGAGCCGCGAAACGGGCGCGGTGGACTTGGTGCAATAGTTAATCCGGGGGAGAGGGCGGATGGATTGGATAGGAGAATGGAAAATTTGGTATATACCGAAGTCCATGAAGGCAACGGATTCCTACCGCTTTCAGGGAGTCGGAAGCGAAGAGACGAGATAGAAAAGAAAAGCGGGAGGTACCGACTTCTTCGATAGCGCGGATTCCTTCGCCCGAGGGGCTAGGAAAGCTCGGGTCACACTGACTTCCTACAGGCTTCGAGACCGTTCCGTTTTTAACCAGCTAGAAAAGCACCAACTTCCTGAATGGGCAGAGGTTATTTTCTAAAGTTGTGTTGCGAACGTTCGTAAGCGACTTTCTAGTTCCTTAGCCCACATAAACCACTATATGGAGAGTGCTTTTAAGAAAAGATGCAGGAGTTGCAGTCTAAATAGTATTCGTTAAACTAAGTAAAAAATGCTTAATAAACATAGGTTATAGGGGTGTAGGAACATAGAAACATGCTTCGTATTTACGGCTAGCAGGTTGAAAAGAAAGAATTCTCTTATCACATTCTTATTCTGTTGCTTACAAAACATGGTCCACGTGTCTTTCTTCGTTTTGTCAATTGTGCGGTACTAAGTAGTGAACTGTTTAAAAAATTCGTGGTCTGACCTTAACGAGCATTTTCTACTTACCGAAGCGAAACTTGTTGCTATTGTGCCTTACAAAGTTGCAAAATTACACTCCAACTATGATTATTTATTAATCACGGTATGAATGAAATATTATACAATTGTTAAATATAGTCCGATGATTTTTTGTTTCACGTTTAAGAATTATCTCTAACAAGAAGAGGTTTTTAGGTGTCCGCCTCCGATTGCTTTGGGTTTTAGATATGTTTCAGAGGACCGAAAAATCAGAAATGCGCGTCTTTTTATTTTTTATGTTTAGGGGGCGAAGCCACTCTTCAATGTTCATAAGAGGTACTAAATTGTGTTGAATAGAACTTGATATAAATTTCATTTTCGTCATAACTTGCTCTATAGATGATGTTCTTGTCGTCAATCACTTTTGTGCCGCTGCTTACGTCATAACGCACGCGTTACGTCATAAGCCGTCCCTGTTGGTTCCTACTTCTGGCAACCGTAGCAGCACACACCATGCGAGGGTTCCCCCTCTGCTACTCGCTCCTACGTCACTGAGTTCCAACTTCCAAAGCTGTTCCCCCTCTACTACTTCCTGCTACGTCATAGCCCATCCCTATTGTCCCTACTTCGGGCAACCAGAGCCTTGGAATTCAGCGGTCTTTCCAATATATTTCGAACATATAAAAAAATATGAAAACTTGCAATGTGTTTCATATTTTATCATGTTGGAATTATTAATCACTACCACAAGTAAATATTTTAAATTATATTCGTCGCATCAAATCACATCGCTGTTATTTATACGTTATTCGTTATAAATGGAACGGTTTTAGGGGTTTGTTGGACCGCGGAATCTGACTCTAGTAGTATTTTTTCTGAAATGACGACTATAACGATATAAGCAACTTTTATACTCTCGGTCGAATTTCGAGAATGTAAAACTGACATGGCCCTAACTATTTAACTTTTCATACTTGTTTTTTCATATTTCTGCAGCATAAACGTTTTTTTGGGTTGCATAGCCAAATGCTAAAATTAAGTTTCGCGTTATAACTTGCGTTGATGCAACTTGTTGCAAAAAATTCTTATGGAGCCGTCTTAAGTAGGTTCTAACAAATACTCTCATGCAAAATTCGTCGTGACTAAGTACGCGTGAATAACGTTTTGTAAACGTAACTAATGCGGGACACGGGATAAACTAGATATTCACGAAAGGGTTGTAATACGTATATCCTTTTCATACTACATGTGCTTATATGTGAAAATACACTCTATAACGCTACATAGTCACATTTAAGTCAACCCTTATCCATAGAAAAATATAGCGAGGCAAAGTGCACCAATTTCAGAGAAGTTGTGGTCGTTCCGAAACAGGCCCATCTTCAAACCTTTTCCAAACAATTTTGTGCGATTTATGGCAACCCTTACCCATGCCAAAACTTACTCTATAGATGTAAGAAGCTATGGCTAAAACTCCAAGGATTTCCAAAGAGTTCGAAAAATTAAATTTAATTCACCTATCTACGATTCCGGACTACTGTGCGGCGTGTCCGCAGTGCTACCAAATGTAGAGAGAGAGATAGAGAGAGAGAGAGAGGGGGGGGGGGGAGAGCTCATATGGCACCATCTCCAACATTTACAACTAATGTTTATTACAGCGATTCTCAACCGGTGGGTCGCGAAGTGTTTTCTGTAACCATTACCGATAGCACGCGCCGAAAAACGAAATGTTACAAGTGGCATGAAACAATTGGAAATAGAGGACCAAATGAAATTGCTTCTTGTTTAAATATTTTTTGCGTGACATTCCAAGTGAAGTGAACCACGTTATCTTTTATTCTGATTCGTGTAGTGGACAAAATAAAAATAATATTCTGGCGGCAATGTTCCTTTCTGTCATAGAATCAAAACCAAATTTGCAAATAATCGATCACAAATTTTTAGTTCCCGGTCGTACGCGTATGGAATGTGATGTAGATCATGCAGTTATAGAACGAGCTAAAAAACAATGTGGCGTTAAAATCAACCATCCATGAGATTGGTATCAACTGGTCAGAAATGCCAAAAGTCGCAATCCGTTTGAAGTTGCACCTATGACGCAAGAAGATTTTAATAAGGTTTAAATTGTTACTTTGTTATTCAGAATGCGATTTTTATTTTTTGTTCAAATTTCACTATGTTATAAATACATTATAATTTATGTTTAAGTTGAGAAAATGTTCAGTTTATTATTAAAATATGAAAGAAAGAAATTAATATTTTATAATGAAACAACTCTTGTGACATTGTGTTATTTTATTATCACTGAGATAAGTTGCTAATAACATTTTCTTAACTGATTGTACCTATAGTCAACCTACCCCATACTGTAAGTCAACCAACCCCGATCATGGTTGATCAGCGTGGAAGGTGTTGGACAAAAATTAAAATAGGTTTATTGTTGTCACATTGAGCCAACTTTAATAATTTAATCAGCTAGCCAAATGTATGTCCTATCAAATATACTAACCGATTTAATAATATTTCGTCCACATAATTTATTAAAAATCAAAAACTGAAAAACTGACCTACCAGCCTACCTACCCATATTATTATACAGTTGTGTGTCCGGTTTGTTCGTTTATAATACAAAAAGAATTGGCTGCCAACTCGTGCCTACACGGTTTTCTAAGCATTTCCTTTGTCGCGACGCACTGAGCATATCACATTGCAAATCTCGCGTCGCGTTCGCGTTGCCCACTGCTAACTGTAGGGGAAGGTGGGGCAAGACGGGGTACCCCCCGTATCTCGTGATACAAACGCACGGACCAACATTGAGCATGCGCGTTAGACGTGTTGTTACCGGTGCTGTTACTGCGCTGCGAGTCAATGAAACCCGTGAACGCGTGACGAAATTACATCAACATTTGTAATTTCTTGGAAGTTCTTCCTTGTTTCCTTCTGTGTTGCACCCGTGACAGTGACATAATAATGTAAAAGATCATCGGTGCATCTATGTGTTTCTGAAGCACAATTTAGCTCGGTATAAGGTACGTATGTTGTTTTATACTTTTGTAAATAATGTTTCGGGCAGTGTTCATATGAATGTAGTGAAACGAGAAGGGGCATGATGGGGTACTGAAAATGAGACGTACCCCATCACGCCCCTCACTAACCTAGAAATAAAAATTTGTCCTGTGCTGGTGTAGAAGATGATGACGACGAAGATATACATATATGCTTCTTCTGTCAACGTATTAAATAAATACTTTATATATATTTACTTTATTTATATTGTTTTTAATTGGTACCCCATCTTGCCCTCGGGGGTACCCCATCTTACCCCACCCGTGGGGCAAGATGGGGAGAAAGGACTTTTTCTGATTTTTTTTAAATATTCTATTAAAACCAGTAAATAATCGGTTGATTGATAGTCAAACTGAAAGACTTATTACCAAAGAATAGTTCAGGCACAAAATTGATTAGTTGATTAAGAAAACCTGTGTTTTATTTATCATCAAACCTTAACTACCCCGTCTTGCCCCACCTACCCCTACTTTTATATTAGTTTATTGTTACCATACGCATTCCTCGTTGTTTAATGTTTACTGGTTATGTCCCGTGCCGAAACCGTAATTCATTTAACAAATTTTTTAAGCCTTTGTTTTCATACCAACACCCATAAACGTTCGTAAATTTCAAAACATTGCAAGAGAAGCCTGTGACAGAGATATATTAAACCGATTATTATTAGCTTCGGACCCATTAATAACTAGCTCCCGATCTGAACTACAGGAAGGAGCAAGCTATTTTCAGGTGAAACGTTGCAGCTTTTAGTCCCAGAGCAATGCGAGACAGGGGAATACTCGACAGACAAAGGAGAATAAAAAATAAATGGGTCACACGTGGAAGAATCAGATTAAGATTCATCTATCAGTTCATTGCTGCAGCTTATCCTTTACTCTTACTTTCTTCAATGTTTTATTTTCTATACACCTATGTCATTGTTAATTTTTAATCAAATGATTACACCATTTCCTCACACCAAACCCTTGTATTTATTGATACATATGTGACTCTCAATACGAAAATCTCAATACAAGAATGCCAGTTCATAAAGGAAAATAATTTTATTATCTAGCGCAGCGCTGCACAAGGAGCTGTTTTCGGCGCCTAGCGGCGAGCAACCCACCTATCTCGTTGCTAAGGTTAGAATCGGTGAGGAGAACTGCAGTAATGTATGTGCGTGAACGTAGGCTCGTAGCATCAGTAAATATGGCTGGGTTCAAGTCATACCAAATGCACGTACACTACTGCAGTTCTCCTCACCGATTCTAACCTTAGCAACGAAATAGGCGGGTTGCTCGCCGCTAGGCGCCGAAAACAGCTCCTTGTGCAGCGCTGATCTAGGGTAAACCAACCAGTGAATGACCGAATTGTTGAATTTATGGACCTTTGAGATTAATACTTGAATATATTTATGTATAACAACAAAACAACTGTTGAAATTGCATTTGAATTTATTTTTCTTGAAATTTCTATAAAAATAATTACTTATTCTTATCGTTATGGCCATAACTGATTCCGAAAATTTGAGACAAACAAACAACACAGAGGCACTCTTCATCCTTTGATTCACTTGAAGAATCCTGTACCACAATCTGTCCCATTTCCCATTATTTTCCACGCTGTGATAATTTTATCCTCAAGAAAGAAAATACGTTGCATAATTTGGACCGGTCCAACTTAAGAACCATTAAGTGGTGGTTCAATTTCAGAAACTAATCCAATTTTAATGTTAGGTGCGATAAACAAAAACTAGAGCAACAGAACTAGGGCATCAAAACAAAACATTCATCACCCTGTAGTTATTACTCATTCGACAGTGTTCTGTTTCCATACTGTCACTAAGCAACGTGTGAGCTACAACCCTATTCTAAGAAATATCGCCTAAGTCAATTAATATATGAGTAAAGACTATGGTCCAATTTAGAATCCGGCCCAAGTTAGGGAACTTTCCCCTAACAGAATACTGGATTAGATTATGAAAAACAAAAGATACTAAAGAATTATACAACAGGAGATTACAGCAGCACCCAATAAAGTGTTTGTTACTTGTCATAATTTTGAAACACCTAGAATACCACGGGTTTCACAGATAATCTTCAATTACGTAAAATAAATGAAATGAATTTTTAGTTCTTCAAATTTTCTGAAAATTCTGGATTCTTCGCACGGAGAATTTGTAATTCTAATTTCGACGTAGATCACTGTTTAAATTGTAGAGCCAGGTTGTGAAAAATGTCCTTGCTATTTTCCTCTTAAAGATTTTATTTATTTGTCCTTTGTCTACAGAGTGTTTGGCAACAGATAGTAGAAATGAAGTGCGTGGTTACGTGACAAAATAAGAGGAAAGTCAAGAATAACGAAATCGGAGTGGAAGCTTCGCCTTCTAGTTACATTATGAATGTTGAAAGGGTCAGAAACGCCTGATGCAGGCAATTCGGCGAGCAGCGGTTCGTATTGCGTAGGTCAGTAGAGTCGTGTACCGCCACATGGCCGTCTGTAGTACAGGCCGGAACATAGTGAATTTGGCAACGCTGCCATCAGTCCTATTTGAATTTCTCCGAAGCCTTTCGCGCGTTATGTCACGGCCGTCGTGGCTGTGTATTACTATTATGTTATGTCGAGTGACTGTTGATTTAGTGTATTTATAGAAGTGTAATTTATGTGTGTAGACAAAAAGTGTTGTAAATAATACATTACAGTAGAGCGTCAATTATCCGAACCTCGATTAACCGAACGGTCGATTATCCGAAGGAGGACTTCCCCTACATATTTACAGAGTATCATAATTTTTTTAATTTCCGGGTTCGGGATGTTCCCTTGTCAAAAGTATGGGGGTTGAAACTTGGTAACCCGACGTACATGAAAATGGTTACTCCTACGAAAAAAACTTATACAACCTTTTTTGTAGAGAATTCCCTAAGCTATAAATTGTATAATAACTATTTTTGTCGCAAAACTGCTAGATAACGAGATATTCGCGAAAAACAGTTGTTTTTTTTGTTCAACCCTCTGTAAGATTTTTAGCGGCGGTCGGATCAATGGGGACTTTTGACATATTGTTTGAAACGTCCAAATGAAGGCCCATTACAAAATTTAGCTTGGTGGGAATTATTCCGTAGATTGAGCAGATTTCTGTCTAATCTCACAGGACTATAATATAAATTAACGCAGTAGTATTCCTGTATTTAATAAGTAATTTTAGGTGTAATTCCTATGGTTATAAACTGTGTAAAGTACATGCATGCTTCATTCTCCGTACTCTTCGATTATCCGAACAATTCGAATTTCCGAACCACCTCGGTCCCAAGCAGTTCGGATAATTGACGCTCTACTGTATTGAAGTGTAAGAATTGCAAAAATAGAACAATACGGTGAATAATAAACGATCATAACCTCCATTTCTGTTGACATTTTTTTTGTATTTGTATTAATAAATATGAAACTTTAATAAATCAGTATGACCTATGGAGATTATGTTTTTCATGCTGTTTTACAGATGCCAGACAAGTGTTGCATTCCAAAACTGCAATAGTAATTACGCAAGTTCTTTTGTAAAATATACCCCTGTTTTTCGGTTTCCTCGTGATGAAAATTTAAAGAAAAAGTGGATACAAAATATTAATTTTGTTCTATTTTATAGCTGTGATTTCAATGACATAATACCAAAGATAGTTAGTAGCATAAAAATATCAAATGATATGGCATGCAATGTAGTTGTAAACATGAACATATTGACAAAGTCACAGTTAGAGTGGATTCTACCGCAGGATGTAAGAATTACTCGTCGATCTCAAATAGAAAATATTTTGACCCGTTACAAGAAAGATAACATTGAAAAATTTTCTGAAACAGTGAAAGATATAGTTTCATACGGCCGGCTCAGGTACCGGTCGGAACATAGCCATCGGACTGATGGTTGTTCGAAATGCGGTGTTGCCACATCGTAGTGTCCGGCCTGTACTACAGACGGTCATGACTGCCACCATAAAAAACCAACGCGTATTTATCACTAGTTTCACGTTCCAAGCTGCTACAGGCGTAGTGTTTTTTTTACGGAGACTGCATGTACAAGGTCGTACTGGCCTACGCAACACACGGCGCTTCAGGCGTTTCCGAGAGGAATTTTTCAACACTAGTGAATAATAAACGTAGGCTTCACCGTAATTTTGTTTCTCACGATTTTCGTCCTATTTTCTCACGTAGAATTGCCTATTTCATTTTCTACTATCTGTTGCCAAACACCCTGTACATGTATAGGAGTACATAGACAAAATATACGCTGTCCACCCTCGCTTGATATTTACACACATCCTGATAGTCTCATCCACACAATCTCTGAAAACTTTGTCTACTTTACACCGCCACCCTGCTCCGCCCAACACCGCACTTTATTAAAACATCCGGGATTGTTCATACATTGTATATACGTGTATATTCCCTTCACCTCGTGCAATATCTAAACACTGCGTCATCCTAACACTAGATTATTCTACAGTGTGTCCGCGGGAACACTGAACAGCTGGATATCTCCTAACGTATTGGAGATAAAAAAAAATATTTATATGGAATTGCATGGTACGAGGGGGCAAATTTATTAGCGCAGACGAGGGTTCTCTTCGATTATTATTTTAAAAGGTACGATGGTCGGTTTTTTAAATGGAACTATTTTTTTTAGAGATGACTTAATAGTGCGTCCCATCTGCGGTATCGAGAATCGATACTCCAATTCTCCGTTAATGTTTCAAAACGTCATAAAATTTACTTAGAGTTTGTACGCAGGGACTAAAAAAATAGTTGCTTTTAAAAAACCGAACCATCGTATCTTTTAAAATAATAATCGAAGAAAACATTCGTCTGCGTTAATAAATTTGTCCCCCTCGACCCATGCAATTCCATATAAATATGTTTTTTTATCTCTAATACAAACTAAAATGCCTAACAGTTTTGAAAATATGTATACACTGGTGCAAATGTGTTTTAAAAAAAAAAGCGTCCTCTGATTGGCATGCTTACAATTCTGCCAGTGATTTGAAATGAACAAGACAACAGAATTATTAACCCTTTCGGTGCTGCCTACGATTGTGTTGCGTACGCGCGGAATACTATATTGTTTGTGGCACGCCTCAGTGCTGAATACTTTTGTCGCGTCAATACATTACCTAAATTCGCCCACAGCGCTGGCAGTGCCCAATTCAGTGGCCGCGTATACGCGCCCATACCGCACAGGTGTACCCAATTATTAGACGTGTTTACCCGCCCACAGCACCGAAGGGGTTAATTTATATAGGTATGGCTGTAGGTGGAAGTCGAAGAGATGAAAAATATTTGAAATTGCCAAAATGACGGCATTTTAAAGCGGGCGAATCCATTCTTTCTCCGTAAATTTTCAATTGTGACACCTAAAAGAAATACTTAATTTCAAAATATTGCACTATTTCTAGTTGCGACAATAAAGAGAGATTCGTTTTATATGTACACCAAATTTGAAGTTAATTTGCTCATTTATTTTTTCTGAATAGTGTCAACCAGCTCAGGAAATGTAGTTTGGATAAAAACCTTCATTAAATATAAAGTTGCTAAATAACTTGGAATTTATATAGTTTTTGAGGCGCAGAATATTTATGTTTTGGTGTGAAATTTTCATTTATATTTTGATATATCTGCACCGACACATCTTTCGAGCAAATCATCCACCAGAAAAGTTTGTATAAATAGGTTTTATAACTTCTTGGATATTTACACGTGTTAAATAAAATTACAAGAAAATTAAACACTAATAATATTTCAAAATTGAACACCACACAGCTTCAGAACTCCCAAGGCTTGAATTTATATAACACCCCCGATAGCCGACGCGCCGTTGATTGCAAGGTACTCAAGGTTGTTACAAGTACGCGTTAAAACGCTTATAACTTTGTTAATTTTACGAATTTCAATAGAATATTTTGGGAACATATTCTTAAGGATCCAAGCTATAAGAAAATAAAAAAACTCGATTTTTTCAAGCACTACACTGAATTACCCATTTAACCCCTTCTTATTCCAGAAAACCCTTAAAAACTTGCATGTTCGCCAAAATTCCAGTCTATTTCAATATAGTATTAGCTTAGTTTTAACTCCATGTCAGTTCAATCTAATTTTCAATTTAATTTTTGTCCACTTTCGATTCAGTTTCAGTTTGAATTCTGCACAACACCAAAACTCACTCACAAGGGAAGTTTGGCAACCCGGAAAATCAGAAAATTATGAAACTCGGTGTGCAAGTAGAGTAGTTCATCCGTAACGCAACTCTATTTTTTGTTGGTGCCATAATGCAATTTTTGGGGGTGAAATCACACCTTGAAAAAAATGCAGAATTTTCTTTTCCGTGGAATATCTCGGGAAGGGTGAGAGATATCGAATAGAAGTTTAAACAAAAATTGCATCCTTTTTTTATATAAACAAAACCGCGTAAAAGTAATTATGGAATTAAGGATTGGTGGTGGGGGTAACTTGAAAAAGATGGATTTTTCGAAAATTATCTTTATGCAATTTTGTAGATACAAAAGTAAGATGCAACATTTGTTTATACTATTTTTCGATATCTCTCACCGCTCTCGAGATATTCCACGGAAAAGAAAATTCTGCATTTTTTCAAGGGGTGATTTCACCCCCAAAAATTGCATTATGGCACCAACAAAAAATAGAGTTGCGTTACGGATGAACTACCCTACTTACACACCGAGTTTCATAATTTTCTGAATTTCCGGGTAGCCAAACTTCCCTTGTCAGTCCACTCACATGCACTTTGCAATCAGTGTATTAACGAAACAGTCTGAAAAACCTATCTTCAGTAATAAACCTTGTGTGAGGCTTATCCATTAAACATCTAATGTACGTCGAATCATTTAAGAATCTCGTCCTTATTAGTAGGGGAAATAAATGTGTGTTGTACTTCTTTAGTACTACTTCAGATGGATTTTGAATAAATTTTAAAACTGAGTCGATTTTAAAATAAACACCAGGAGGGGCCTTATTTATACGTATCGAATTTTTTTTCGTATTTGGTTGCCCTCAGACCCTAGAACGGTTCCATTTCACCGAAAAATAGTCCCTGAACCATACTAGGTGGTGAGAGCAAAAGAAATGGCATGTTGAAAATAAGGGCCACCCTAATGTACGCTTATTATTAAGGTAGTTCCTGAATAATCTACTAAATTCAAGAATTCTTTCAAATTTCATGCAAAACTAATCTGGAATACAAGAAACCCTTGTACAAAGTTTAAAATCGATTTACCGCATAGTTATCGAGAAATTGTTAATTAAAGTTGATGCATTTTAACACAGTGGCATATGGCGGAGTAAAAAAAAGAGGGTTATAGTTTCAGTTTTTCTTCTGAAACAGGAAAACCATATTCAAGATATGTACGAAAATTGGTACAAAAGTACATCGAAATGTCAGGAAATGAATTTATCAATTTCTGCAAAACTAACCACATAGTTTCTTCGTAAATGCCCGTAAAAAAATAGGTTTACGTGCAAATTTTTCAGAAACTTACGTAGAGCAATCAACGTGGCAACGTCGCACAATCGATGTGTTTAGACATTTAAATAGCGAACGACGATTCAAATTCATATGAATGCCATTTCGTCACAAAATGTCTTTTTTCTGACATTTTGGTTATAAAAGACGCTCCGAATGAATGCGACGTTGTCAGATCTGCTGCTCCAATTCACTACGCTAACCAATTTAATATTCTATTTTCGTAGTACAATTATTTATATTAACATTGAACCGTTTAAAATATATATACATGATGTTAAAAATTATTATTACTATTTCTATAGTATCATTCTACTTTACATTTATCGTTTATTACCCAACTCTAATTTGACTAACTTAGTTGGTTAGGAACTACCTTAAATCAATTGGATTAAGTATCTAAGTAGTAATGCATCAATTACAATTATGATTAAATCATTACTCTGGTATTGTGTTTCTTTGTTTCTGATATTTTCAACGAATTTCAAACATTGTCCACGTCTATGTAAGATAGGGTGCACTTTGGGAGGGCGCTGCGAATGTATCGCTAGTTTGCTCTAACCCCCTGCCGCCCCCAGTTAGAGGGAGGCAGTCACCATAGGGTTTTATTCGGCGAAACCTGACACTACCTCGGCTCCCTCCATTGGGGGTGGGTTCGAGGTCTCTTTTACAACATTTCCTCACGTAAAAGACAGATAAAGTCCACTCTGTTGCGTATCCCACGCGAAAAAATAAAGCGAAATTATAAAACAAAATTCTTAGGTACACATATCTAAGCATTCGTTTTCGAGAACATCGATTGTTAAACCATTTGCACTTGTGTTGATGCTTGAACATATTAAGTACCGGATTGAAATTTCTTTTACAACATATATAAAAAATTCTATTGGGTACGGACGGTTCATTATCTGGAATTCTAAAATTGTTGGACGCTACAACCGTACATTTAACAAAAAAGTCTACAAAGAGAAATTCGAAAGTCTTTACGGAACTAAAAGAAAAAATGTACAGGTAGGGTAGGGTGGAGGCTAAAACAATGGTGGGGAACAAATATTTATTAAACCAATTCTTTTTGGCACGCAATATTCAAAGGAAAACATGAGTTCTTTAACAAAAAATAAAAATATAAGCCAGAGGCTCACGTTGAACTAAAAACTAAAAAAAAAAAATCGCTCGACTAAGACAAAAATAGTATTTAAAGACTTTGGCATCGTTTCTTTATACTTTGGCCACTTTATTATGAAAACAAATAATAAAATATATATTTTCAGTCCGAGGGACTTTTTGCCCCAGTGGTACCTCTATATAGTTTCTGCGATATATACGTTAGGAAATATTATCATTCAGCAATAAACAATATCATGCACACATTACTATATACAATCTTAACGAACTGTGGTCACCTCCGTTTCTTCTCGCCTTTTACATAGTGTACTGCGAAACTCAATACATTGTTTAGGAATAGAGATTTTGAACTCGGGACTTTTTACCCGCCGGACTTTCAGCCTCACCCTACCGTACTTAAAAAATTAAACAAGTAAAAGTAAAGTAGTATTCTTCGATTATATATCCTTAATCCTTGAGCAGAATTTTGTAAGCGACAGTTGGGGCAAGATTTTCAGCCATTTTTAATATCGTAAGAAGCAAATAATATGTAACAATTTGCGTGGAGCAACCCATTGTTTTAGGCAGATCATCGTCATTGTTTAGAAACATTAACGTAGGAATAGAAATAATAAATAATCCACGTGGTAGCTGAATTTTCTCAGAAACGAAAAAAAATTTTATTCCAAAATTTCATGCTCTTTTACGCGAAGTATTAGCACCACCCCTTCTGTTCGGTTCGTTTCACAAATTACAGGCTGCCTCGCATGTAAGAAATACGTATCCCATAATTTTCTATACATAACGTTTTCAACATTAATTGTAAATATATATATTTATGGAATACAGTATTTAGTTTCAGAATTGCCCGCGTTCCATTGCAATGATAAATGACAAACGAGCGTGTAACGAGTTCCAAATCACATTTCGATTTCCTATAACGTGATCGCAATGTCGTGCGCGGAGAAGGCTCCCCTGTAATATGTAGCCGACAGAAATCAATGAGCTGCTTTAACCCGATAGGGGTCACAAATGAGGATATTATGCTTGACTTCCAAACTGCGTAAACAATGATCGACACGTAATTTAGAAGAGGCCTGATCCGTCAAACTCATCCAAAAATACCCATATATATATATATATATATATATATATATATATATATATATACATATATATGTGTTCAAAAAATTACGCAACATTCGTTTCGTAAGTCTGCAATCGAAAACAATTTCTATCTAGTCTACACCAATTTCATGTATCCAATGAATTATTAATCTAATAAATAATCATTTGAATATCAACTACTTTTCCCTGTAAACCAAATACTATTTTAATTTCATTTTTTTTTTGAGTAGTAAAAATTAGCGACGGCACTTGCAACGGACAAATACGATTACTGATTGTTTGCGCATTCATAAAAATCACCTATATGTCGTGCAATTGTATTAAAAAAGGCGTTAAAACGGTGGCTTGCTTATGCGAATTTTATCGACTGCGTGAATGGAGGGAAGTGTGTCATACACGTTTATACAGTAAATTTAAATATCAGTTTAATCTTAGAAAACATTAACATCTAAAATAGTGTTCTTACTTCTTATCGCGAAGTAAGTTACACGCGCTGCATGTATATATATTAATTTGCTATTTCTGTAGCCAGCTCATGCTGATACACTGAATAAATTAGTTTCTATTTAGAGTACTTTGCCCGCACGAACTCCTCAACGTTACTATTCTAGTACCCTCCCTTTAATCAATTCATAAACATAAATTTGCAATTGCGTTATCGCTGCGGACAGATTTACAATCTTTTTAACCTTCTGAACTTAAATTCCTTATATCTGAGGACTCCAGTCTTTTTATCGACATGCAATAAATTGCCTCTTCTACGTTACTAGGATGTGCAATTAAGAGTATTTAAATATCAACAGTGTCATACTGATGGTAAATTATATATTTTTTTTTAAATATTTTAATATTGTTGCATTGCTTTGGGGCAGTTTCCCCTGTTTCATTTCAGATTCTACCATTCACGGTCCGCAATTAACGGAAGCGGGTGACGAACAAGGGGAGCTCGCGATTGAGCACATAATTCTATGGCGGATACTGGATACAGTTGATATTGATTGCCTTATAGGCATGTCCGTTTCGCGAGCCAAAGTATAAACACGCGGAATTAATGTCTCTCGGGTATAGGCATTGCGCAAATAATTCAGGGAATATAATTCGTATACAGGAAACTTGTATTTTCTGGTATACAAAGTGCAAAATTAACCCTTCGTGAAGCAATTTTCGATTTGAAATGCCGCACCTTTACGTCTCCCAAAAGGGATTTATGGCAAAAAAAAAAAAAAAAAAATTTAAAAAATCGGTTTCTCCCACAACCATGGAAAATCATATCATATCAAAATTTACATTTCTAGAAAAAGACTGTTAGATCATGACTGTATAAGTATCACGAATGCACAATTATCACTGAAAAGTTAAAAGATTCAAAAATATGAAAATGGTAAGTAAAAAAATGACGCTGGGGTACAGTGAACCCCGCGTGACCAATTTGTGATTATAAGAAGCTGTGGCCACGAAGGGTTAACACTGTCAAATATGAGATAAAGGCTCGTAATAATCGTGGAACTATTCGAAATTTTGTCGCATATATCACTTATCACATTTATCAGCTGTGCGCGTAAAGCATATGTGCAGCCGTATGGCACATATTTCATAAACGAAAGGAATCGATTTTGTGGGATTAATTTCCCTTTTGAATTATCATTGTTACGAAAAGTGTTATCGCGTATCTACTTGAGTCATATTACGTAAATATAACACATTTTATAGGTATATATTCTTTATATACCTATTCCCATAATTTTCTTTATTTTTTTAAATATATACAGTTTAATTTTATCTATTTTATTTTCGTTAGCTTCTACATATATTACGATACTTAGTTGGGTTTGCAAATTTTAGATAATAAAATTAGATTGATTGCGCTACGTACGAAGTTCTATTTATTATGTAACAAACATTGGAAGATAATTATTTACTACCTGGCTGTCGCGATTTCAAAATGTTAAAAGAAAATTCCACGAATTATCCTATCGCAAATGTATGCAGATTGCGAATCTATGAAGCTCGCTTTCACTTTACCTGCTGTGCTTGTTTTGTAGCCAAGCTTTAGTGAAAAGGCAGAATATAAAGGCACGAACGTTGATTCTCGCCGGTGAGAAAAAACAACGGCGCTTGATTGCGAACGTCACCTGCCTTTGCACAGCACTGTCAGATACTTAATTCTCGATTTTAATTTTATCCTCGCTCATCTCCGCCTGGGTAGAATATTAATTTCTCTCATTATTAACACGCGCGTCTTCTGCTCCGGCTGAATAATTCTCTCGCTTCAACTCGAGAATGTTTCGTTGCCCCTAATCAACATGATTTCACTACCGATATGCATGTAAATATTACAGAAGACGTGGAGCGATTTATGAATTAATAAACCGAATTAAAAGTGAGGTATCGATCGAACAATTCGCGGGAATTCGATTGCACGCCAAGCTGGCTCGAGTTCAACTTAAAACATTCAAGAAGTAGGGAACGGAGGCAAAGGAGGAGAAGCTTGTCGAGAAGGAAACTCACCGGCGATGAATCGGAATCCGCGGAGACACTTCTTCCTCGTGAAAGCACTTGTTCTTGCACAGATCGGAACGAGGACAAGAGGTCGCGGAAATAAAAATCCGCTCACAAGCACCGGTATCGATTCTGTATCGAATTATTCTGTCAAATAAGTTCTGTGCACTAACAACTATCCCGAACGAACTTTCTTCGTCGCGACGCTCCCAATCTTTAGCACTGGTAGGGCTCCATTGAGGGTGTAAAGCTGCAGCAACAGCTGAAAGCAAATGAAATCAAGCACGTTACTACTCAGGTATGCTCAGCTCGTTAATCTCGGAGTGTTTTGTCTTTTTAAAATTATCTACAATGGAATAGAGCTATTCTTTTGGCCCGGGTATCCGGGTACCCGGGTACTCGGGTACCCGGTGAGACCCCGGGTAGACAAAAATTACCCGGCTACCCGGGTACCCGTAGAATACCCGACTACCCGGGTACCCGTGCGATACCCGGGTAAATGATCATCGATTTGACAGCCGATCGTCTTTCGACTTCCGATCATTTTCGGCTAACCTCAGTAATGAACGAAATAAACGTCAAGCAATTGAATGTGTGTGTGCACGTTAAGATTATGAATATTATGAAAAAATGTTTAATTGCTTGAAGTTTATTCCGTTCATTACTGATGTTAGCCGAAAATTATCGAAAGTCGAAAGAAGATCGGCTGTCAAATCGAAATTCTCAACTATCTCATCACATCTATTTTACTCGGGTATCTCATGGATACCCGGGTAATTTTTGTCTACCCGGGTAGCCGGGTAATTTTTGTTTACCCGGGTAGTCGGGTATCTCACGGGTACCCGGCGGGTACTCGAGTACCCGGCGGGTCGGGTAGTAAGAGCTCTACAATGGAAACTATGAAATGGTAGAATAAAACTACTTTATGGTAGGCGCGAAATTCGAATGAAACGGGAGACATTATTTCTGCGCCACTTTTGAATGTATCTAACACGCAGCTTACAGTTTCGAGAAAAGATTTTACACGCTGACTGAGGGAAAGATTTTTAATTCAGATGTAAGATACTGTTTCAGAAATTATAGAGAAACTTTCAATTTTCAAAACTGAGTTATAGTGTTTTAATTTGTTCACATTCGAAACGACCGTTTTCCACTGCGGTTGCGTAAAATTTTACACGTTTAAAAAATATAAACAACTCGTAACCAATGCCCGTCATTGAATAAAGCCTAAAATTAAATAAAGTTTATAAAATAAAACAAAATAAAATTAAATAAAGACTGCCTCAAAACAGGAAAAGGGACGAAAATGGGAGGGAATTCCTTTCTCGTCGTGGATGCATCAAATGCGTTAGTAAGAGTGTTCCACATCGCATGCGATTGTGAAATTTAAGCGCGCGACGTCCCTCGCGAGAAAAAGCTAGGGACCAGTTTCCGCGAATGCGGGAATTTAATTAGTGGCATAGGAACGCGCAAGGAAACGAGAGTACTGTGACACCGCTTCCGTGCGATTCGACAGCGCGTGAAATTTAACGAAACACGAACTCGACCCAAACAGTGCCCCGAGACTGAGAACACTTTTGAACGGAATTATTTATTGTGTGATGCACTTACATTGTAGACGGCACTTCTTCGAGAGCGAAGTTGTTACGTGCGAATTTACACGACGAAACTGTTTAGTAATGTGCGAACGATAGAGCGCAGATAACGGAGTCGAAAACAACACACGGAGTCGCGGCGACACGGAGGTTCAGTCTGCGTAGGTAAGTGTACGGGAGTTCACAAAACAACGAACAAGAACCGTGTATCCGTTGGCAATGCAACGACGAATGGATGGGATTGACAGTAGCTCGAAGTAGAAGACGCTGCTGATACGAGGACACTTTCCAGAGGGTAGAAAATCCATGGAGAACCGCGGACGCGGAGTAAAGGTACGCGCGCGTAACGCCTACTACGGAGGAAGCGGTACCACTGAACGTCGGGGGGTTGCCGTTCGGTAGGCGGCCTCGTCTCGCTAGGGGCTGCTAACCGTAGGCTAGCCAGGGTTGCTGTCGACGAGGCGGCGGTGGTGGTGGTGGTGGTGGTGGTGGTAGTGACGGTGCTCGCAGTGGTGGTGGTACTGGTTGACGGGGCCGAAGCCGGAGTGTCGAAAGGTCTCGCCGCGCGGAGCCACCTGTCGAGGTGTAACTTTTACGAAAGTTTCGCGACTCAAGTCGCGACTCATTTGGTGCTGAAATCAGGGACTTAATACCGGTATAATGCTCATACCGGTATTTCGCCAATACAGCTATACCGAAACCGATATCATACCGAAAAAGATAAATACCGAAACCGATATCATACCGAAAAAGATAAATACCGAAAACAATCGGTTTTCGGAATTACCGGTAACCGAAATAAATACCGGTATTTTTTCGGTATTCTTCTCGGTGAACACCGAAACCTACCATGCTACTGAAAAGAATACTGAAAAAATACCGGTATTTATTTCGGTTACCGGTAACCTTTTGTTTTCGGTATTTATCTATTTCGGTATGATATCGGTTTCGGTATAGCGAAATACCGGTATGAGCGTTATACCGGTATTGAGTCTCAGACGAAGATACAACCGAAAAATACCGGTATAATACCGGTTATTTACGTACCGGTAGGAGTCCCTGGCTGAAATATCGCGACGGGAGACCGTCAGACGTGGCTGTGATTTTCTGGTAACAAAAGAGTTTGCCATTTAGGAGAATTAAGTTTTATTCTTTACACTTAAGGTAGTTCCGGAATAATCTACTAAATGCAACAACTCTTTCAAATCTCGTGCAAAACTAATTTGGAATACAAGAAACCCTTGTACAAAGTTTAAAATCGATTTACCGCATAGTTATCGAGAAATTGTTCATTAAAGTAGATGCGTTTTAACACAGTGGCATATGGCGGAGTAAAAATAGAGGGTTATAGTTTCAGTTTTTCTTCTGAAACAGGAAAACCATATTCAAGATATGTACCAAAATTGGTACAAAAGTTAATCGAAATGTCAGGAAATGAATTTATCAATTTCTGCAAAACTAACCACATAGTTTCTTCGTAAATGCCCGTAAAAAAATAGGTTTACGTGCAAATTTTTCAGAAACTTACGTAGAGCAATCAACGTGGCAACGTCGCACAATCGATGTGTTTAGACATTTAAATAGCGAACGACGATTCAAATTCATATGAATGCCATTTCGTCACAAAATGTCTTTTTTCTGACATTTTGGTTATAAAAGACGCTCCGAATGAATGCGACGTTGTCAGATCTGCTGCTCCAATTCACTACGCTAACCAATTTAATATTCTATTTTCGTATTACAATTATTTATATTAACATTGAACTGTTTAAAATATATATACATGATGTTAAAAATTATTATTTTTTCTATAGTATCATAGTACTTTACATTTATCGTTTATTACCCAACTCTAATTTGACTAACTTAGTTGGTTAGGAACTACCTTAATACGTAGTGAGTTTTCGGATTATCACCATTCGTTACTTGGACCGTTGTTTTTGAAAGCGATGTAAGTCCATTTTTTTGAAAAAATGAGTTAATGGTAGTTGTAGTCAGATATAGATATCCCCTTTTTATCTAGAGACGCGGTAGCATCTCGACGCCAAGTACAGGAAAGACACCCTGTATATGTCGACTGTCGCTACCGCTATCATTTACTCGAGAAACGGCTATTCCAACCTAACCTGAAACTTATTTCATTAATATCTCATGACGCCTGCAATATTTTCTAAATTTAATGGCATTTTTCTTATGTAAACCGCATATAAGCTTTCGAAGAAGACCAAATTTCAATAAAATCTGTCCACGCATGACAGAGATATCATAATATCGTCTCATGAATCAGTCGGAAACGGTAAGATTTTTCTCCTGATTCTACTTCGCCAAGAAAATTTTCGTCAACATAATACCGACGTGCGTTACGAAAAGTAGCACGTTTCAATTTTCTTACGAAAAGTAGCACGTTTTGGTTTGCCACAAAAAGAAGCACGTTCCATCGTTTCTGACGAATATTATCACGTTTGGTCTTCTGCCGCGAAGACTAACACATTTGACTGCCTCGCCACGAAGAATAGCATATTTCGTACTGTTGCGACGAAAACTAGCACGTTATACTGTTTCGCCACGAATAATAGCACGTTTGGGAATTTATGGCGAAAACTAACATATTATCCGGTTTGGCCACGAAGAATAGCTCGTTTTGGATTATACTGCAGACTGCAGAAACTATCGCGTTTCAGCGCGTGGGCAGTTTAAAAGAATTCAACGGTTGAAAATATTGTTTAATAAATAATAATTCCATCCAATCTCCAAAAGACAACACATATGAAAATTTTAATCTACATAATTTGAGTAAGGGAGTGTGCGGGAATTGCGAACGCGGGGTAAACGCGAACATGCTACTTTTCGTGGCAAACCGCTCTAACGTGCTAGTTTTCGCAGCGAAAGACGAAACATGTTATTTTTCGTGGTAAACCGCTCAAACGTGCTAGTTTTCGTAGCGAAAACTGAAACGTGATAGTTATCGTGGCAAACCGCTCAAACGTGTTAGTTTTCGCAGCGAAAGACGAAACATGCTATTTTTCGTGGCAAACCGCTCAAATGTGCTAGTTTTCGCAGCGAAAACCGAAACGTGATAGTTTTCGTGAGAACGAAGGCAAACGTGCTACTTTTCGTAAGAAAATTGAAACGTGCTACTTTTCGTAACGCACGTCGATACGTAGGTATATACGCGTTACACGCACACCTTCAGCCAAAAAGAAACTAACACATGTTTCGTTGGTCAATCGCTACCTTCACTATGCAATCTACTCCAAATTTTGACAGCTTACAGTCAGGTTATAACCTGACGAGTGTCAAATAAGGTAAGTTGTCAAAATTGGAGATGCCATTTTTTTACAAACGACCTCACAAATGACTTACGTGTGCGGTAATATTTACAGAAATACCGCAACGTGAACCACAAGAAAAAATAAGCCGTTGTTTTTGAAAGTGGTATAAGTCCATTTATTGATACGTTGAGATATTTAAGGGTTTGCGTTTGAATCAACATAAAAATATTCGCATACGTTAATTAATTCGGGTAATGCTTTTAATACTATAAACTTGTTAAATTTTATTATGCAATATTAATTAATAAAAATGTTAAAGAAACTATACGATTTTTTAGCTACAAATGGACTTTATTCCACTTTCAATAGTAACACATTATGAAAAATATAACTAATAACAATTTTAAATTTATATTTTAATTGAATTTGGCTTTTCTGAAATGTATTTTTTCATGTAAAAATAATAATTAAAATGAAGACATGTAAGTAAACGAATAATCGAGTTTATTAAGAAATAATTTCAGTTATATTATAATGAATTTATACATAAACAAGTATGAAAAGTGAATTACTTCGTTTACATAATTAATAATAACAAACTTATTCACATTTCAATCTTATTTCTCCTTTACACTCAGCATAGTAAGAAGTTTTTTTTAAAAAAAAAGGACTTATACCGCCTTAAAAAAAAAACATTCCAGAGATAACATTTTACAGTTCAACTTTTTTTTATTAATTTATGAGGATATACACCATTGACTGTGTGATTATTAATACCCATAAAAATGCTGTGTTCATACATTCCATTACTCATATCGCGGTCATTTTAATAATTTGTGTAGATAAACTGTAACATCTAGACATTTGCCTAGATGTCCGCGGCCTGGATGTGAATAAGTTTGTTATTATTAATTTAAGAAACTTCTATTTTTTTATTGCAATCAGATGACTGTGACAGGTGCTACACATCCCGCCAACAGGAGTTACATCGGCAAAGAGGTGGAGAAGATTCCACAGTAACTAATAAATAATAAGAAGGATCGACATCAAAAAAAAATTTCTGCAAGTTCAAAAATACCTCCTTATATCACACACGAGTTTAATCCAATATGCCGAACAGTTTTTCCGAAAAAATTCTTAAATATAAGTTACTTTTGGGACTGTTAGACGAGAATCCCTGCTTAAAGATATAATCATAAAAAAGAAAACCAGAACATTAGATTCTGAGACCTGCTGAACCAATATATAATTGAATAAAAATTTAATTTCTCAATTTATGAAAGTTATGATACAGAAACAACCAGCCTATTGTTTATCAACCCCATGAATTTTATAAAGAGCACTAAATAAAGTATCAAATAAACAGTTTGCAAACGCTTTTCACAGTAATTATGGTCAAAATATTGGTGAAATAAAAATTAAGGGAACGAAAAATATGATAAATTATCCATCGTTAAGAGGGGATAATTTTCCCCCATTTTTCGGCGCAAATTGCATTCCGATATCTTTTATAGTTCAAAAGTTATACAAAAAAGACCCCAAATTCTTCAACCCGGGGCCCTATCGCGTCAGCGTGGTCTAATACCGCAGCTGGACCGTCGCAAAGGTAGATATTTCCACGCAGAACGGGACCGGTGCGATTGCACTCTTAAAATGGCTACCGTTTTCTTCCCCGTCTGCTACGTCAAATCTAATATCCTCTGGCGAAAGCCAAAAGCACCTTGCGCTCTCTACTGGCATCTAAAAGACCGTACGCTTTCATCAACAGCTCATAGATGGCGGAAGTATCGGCCATAGTGGTAGTGGAAATGCGTCCGTGAGGCGCTGTTGCCATTTTACAAGTTCGCGCGAGCGCGGGTTGCAGGATTAAACGATGACCCTGTATGCAGGGTGTCGAAACATGTACTTGGCGTCGAGACGCTACCTCTAGATTGCGTGATGAGTTCGTTATTTCTTTATCGAAACTTTACCCTACTAAGGTAAGCAGGCCAGTAGACGGATAGTTTAGCTGATTCCGAAGTTTACATCAAGGTGTTTCTTAGAAATATCTGTTGTATTAAAAAAAAATCAAAAGCTATGCACGTAAAAATGTAGGGTAAGCAGGCCAGTAGGTGGACAGTTTAGCTGATTCCGAAGTTTACATCAAGGTGTTTCTTAGAAATACCTTTTGTATTAAAAAAAAATCGAAAGCTATGCGCGTAAAAATGTATGGTAAGCAGGCCAGTAGGTGGACAGTTTAGCTAATTCCGAAGTTTACATCAAGGTGTTTCTTAGAAATATCTGTTGTATTATAAAAAAATCAAAAACTTTGCACGTAAAACTGTACAAATTTAAAGAAAAAAATAACTGCAAGTAAAAAAATTAATGTATTTAAGGATAAAATGATGAAAATTCTACTCATAGCCCGTATCACAAATAGTTGGACGATAGGGCTAGCAGATGGACAGTTCAGAATCAATAGATGGACGGCTGTCAGACTAGACGAGTAAAAGACTTATTAGCTATAGTAGGTACCTAGATTAAGTTATTTTTTGTTAAAATATAATTTATTTCATCAAAACTAAAAACGTATGGAGTCTTCATTGCCAGAAAACGGTGCAACAGGTTATGCGCCCAGGCCGCAAATAAAGTGAGGTTATGTCTAGCCTAAAGTGGCCAAACGTCCCGGATCGCGTGGGACTGTCCCAGATTTGAATTGTTTGTCCCGCATTGAAAACTGTCTCGGAAAGTGTCCCGGATTGGATATGTAACCTTTTTAACATTTTCTTAGTGGCACAAAATAAAAATATATATCCACATAGTTATTTTTGATATTCTATGTAGATAATTTTTTCTTAAGATAAACTGTTTTTAATTTTGTTTTAATTTATCAGAAGTATGTCTTTATTATATAATTAAAGAAACTAAGAAAATTGTGTCCTTATGATTGTGTTAAGCTTTTTTTTACATGTTTTCTTCTTTCATAGTTAAAATAGGTTTCGGGCCCTTTTTGCAATATTCGGGAGCCTTGCCTGTTAATTTTGCATGCAATGTAGACTTAGGAATTTTATATGTTTTCGCTGCTTTTCCTATACTCGTTCCTTTTCTAATATCATCCAAGGCTCTGTCTATATCATTACATGTATATTGATGTACGGTATTTTTTTTTTAATGCTTGCCATCTAAATAAAATAAGAAATATAAGATACCTACAAGTAAATGTGTAAACTGTTTGTTTATTAAAAAAAAAAACGGCTTCAAAAGATTTAATTCCATTCTGTCCATCTATTGCTTTAGGTTAGAAATCGATACCAGTACGTGGACAGTCATATTTATAAGTTCTATCGTTTTATTTTTCTTTGTTCACGTGTTTAATTATAAATTCTTAATATTAGAATGCTATAATCTATTACATACCTCTTTACAATGTATCCAAATACGTTTTTTATTAACTTTAAGGCACGCGATGCTGAGCAATAGCTAATAATAGAGTGACTCGCGCATGGTGGCGTAAAATCGTACATACAAATACATTTTTCGCATACAAAATTTTTTTTCGATAAATATGTTAATGTTTTATAAAACAACAAAGTTTTTTCTACAAAATTAAAAAACAATAATATAGATTAAAACTCTAGTTCGTTCAATATTAACGATTAACCAACGATGCGCCCATCTACTGGCCTGCTTATCCTACATAGTAAACCCATGGTCGCTTATTAGTTGCTTTCATACGACATCAAAGCAAACTTTTCCCAGTAAAAAATGAAGGTCTTATTTCAACTTTATAAAATTGCTATAATCACTCGTATTGTTTATATAAAATAGTGAAACATTTTCCTTATATTGTTTTCATGTGGTTGTCATTTGCCAGTGTTACGTCCCTACTTCCTATTTGGGGGCGCGATTTTATCGAATTCAACGTATTTGACCGCTTTTGAGCTAATCCAGGGATTTACGCTCTGGGATAGTTGAGACAATATTTAGACGCAAATTAAATATATATATATATATATAACATGCTTACTTTTCACTGGTCAATGGGTATGAGTTTCCAATAGATGGGAGCGTCGGGGACCCCGTTGGTTTCTGCTACCGTATTGGGTTTTGGCAGGGCCCAATCGCCGGGTGCCACCACGTGCCCTTGCCCTTTTTTATTGGTGGGTCGAATCTGACGGATCCCTACAGAACTGGTCGCACCCAACAGAATTGAGCCTTCGGCCGCCTCTAATCTATATTTTAGCGCCAGACGTCTTATTTGATATTTTCTGCCGGCGCGATGACCTTTGGGCATTTTCACTCTCTAGAAAGGGTTTCGATTGAGTACGGGTTGTTTTATCTCCCGGGATCAGGGTTTGCATCGATTACTCAGTGACACATTGGGCGGCTGTCCTGCTTATAAATATCACCTTTGACCGATGCAAAACGTGATCACTCACAAACCAATTTCGATCAGCTCATAGTCGTTTTAGGGGTTGATTGTACGCGCTATTCGCTCTCCGTAACCACTGTTTGATGACACCGTGGGCGGCTGTCCTGCTTGTAGGTGTCACCATTGGTGGAAACAAATTGCGAACATTTTAGATTCATTTTAGCGATAATGATATTAATCACGAAAATCGTGCTTCACACCCAATTCCCGATGACACCGTGGGCGGCTGTCCTGCTTATAAGTGTCATCATCGACGGGTGCAAATCACGACCTTTCCAACCATTATTACTCGATTATAAAGATCAATTAGAGAAAAATGTCAATGCCCAAAGTAGGAACATGGATTATTATTATGGTAAAACTTCACTCACTAGTAACTTTAATAACACTTTTATTGTCACTTATTTTACACTTAACGAGTTTGACTTCAATAGTGAATTGATAATAAATTTATTAATTAATTAATTACTTGAATATTACTGAGTTCCACGGGTGATCAGTCCCTTTTTATAGGGTAGTCGATCACTCCTTCTCCAGGTTTGTCACATGACAGATTTTAGGTGGGATGATGAAATCCTCCAATCATCTGCCGTGGGATCCACCTGAAGAATTCATTCCAGCGCGCTATCCGAGAGTTTTGTTTGCTACAGAATTTGAGCTATTGCGCACCTATTTCGGTGTCTTTTGCTCGACTTAAGACGTATTTCTGCTGTCACACGAAACTCTCAGCAGCGTCGATAGTTAAATTCTTATTTTAATTCTTAGTTTTAAATTTTACGCTACTGGGTTTTCGATGTGCTCTGTGCGATTGGTTTCGTATAGCCCACATACTAAAGATTGAAGTTAATATTCATCGGTTCCGTATTGGAGCTCGATTTACGGGAAATAATGGGAGGGCAAGTGGCTAACGATGATCAGGAGCGCAGATCCGTGAGGGTGTCGGCTGCATTGGCTGATAGGGGCCTCCGTCCCATTCTGGACGTCAGCTGGTGTTGGCTGGGCCTTCCTGGTGTGCGTGTAGCCGGCTGGCTGCCACCTCCCGTAATAGCTGCTCTCCTGCTCGCTATTGCCGTCCGTAGATTCACGGCTCGAGTTCTTCTTATCGCGAGTTCCGATTACAGTGCCTTATCGGCTATGTATTATGTTGATAATTGTTTGAGATAATTATAATATACTAAAGTACGAAATAGTAAATATAAACGATTTAAAGAGTTTAGTTATTAGTAGACTCCACGTCGCGGGACGTGACACCAGGAAAAATTCTGGACAACAATTATGTGAAAACCCTGGATAAATAAATTTCGCTGAACGAATATCAAATAGGTATGGAATTATGTTCTGCACAAAATTCCAATGGCAACTGTTCTCTAGAAATGTAACTCTTTAACGAGAAAAACAGAGCAATAAGAAATCACGGCAGAGAAGTAGAACGGAGGGGAAACGCTTCTCAAGTTTTAGTACACTTCTCGAAGAGTATATACATGGGGGAATCGAAACGAGCAGGAAAATGGAAGAAAGTGTCGATGGAAGTCGGAAGGGAATAATAATTGCAAGTGCTCGAGGAAATAGTTATTTCATAGATATATCACACATTGTGCGGTATCATCGATGAATTCACATTTTACGTATTAATGTTGAATGTGTTCTCTTAAAAATTGAATTGCAAATTTATTATTTTGTAAAAGGAGAAAGAGTTAATTAAAATCTTTGAAGAAATAAATGCAATTTTTATTTATTTAAATATTCTGAATACTAAATTTTTATTTAACTTCAGAAATAATTTTTGAAACCGAGGGTCAACATTTATACATTGAAGATTTCGCTTTGAAACTGTGTGCCCATTTTCCTACTTAAGTTTAATTATTACAGTTACTCAATCGCAATAATTTTCATCAGTTTAATAAATCTATAGATTATAACTTGTTCCTAATATCTATCTTATGGCCCCAAGAATTAATATATCGGGCCATCCCATAAGAAATTTAGTTTGTCTTGTTAGAACTGCATTTACAAATGTGTCATTTGTCCATTTGGTATAAATAAAAAATACTAGTTTACGAAGGGCCAGCGTGATCAGCGTCGATCGAACATTGTACTTATTTCAAATGTGTAACGTAAACGTGATATTAAAACTGAAAAAAATGTCGAGCATGTCATTGCAATGAATATAATTCATGTGTGTAGGGGAAGTGGTGACAATGTGAACCACTTTCTTGTTTGAATGAAAATAATTAATTTAAAATGTACCTATTGCATTCACAATCATCGTAGTGTCAGCCAACGTACTCTTATCATGTATAATTACGTAGTCCTTAGCATACAAAATAAACCAATTGAAAGAGAACAAGAATTTGTTTTAACATAGTACAAAATGTGGGTTTCCGAAAACAGGGTGGTAATATGAAACAAATATAAAAATGTTATTCTTTGTTACTATAAGCTATTGATTAATTAAACATTCTAGGTTTTTCAAATGTAAAAGAAAAAAATACTTTAGAAATGAAAATACAAAATACACTCTATAAGTGAAGGGGAAAAACTGAATTCAAATTGTATTCATGTTTTTCACGAACAGAAGTTGCAAATACATTTCAGTTTCACAACCACTTCTTTCTAGACATAATTTTACTCAGAAAAGAAGGATTGGTTATAACATTTAATGATTAACCGAATTGAAGAAAGTGGTGGTAACTTGTGTCATATTTCCACCAACACCAGTTTTGTAATGATCCAATAACTCTCAGTGAAGGGTAAACATTTTCAAAAAACTAATCTTGCCATTTTGAACTTTAATCTTATTACTATCCAACACAGTATACCTACATAATATTTAACATTTAGCAATAAGATAGATAAATCATTTTTTAAACATACTTACCTTATGAAAAATTTTGATTTCTGTAAAATGTAAAAGCTGTTATCACGGCCGCAAACAGTTGACAATGCAGATGCCAGTATGACAAATTAGCAACAGAGGAATCTAATGGCTATAGCTACTACTGGTATAGATGCAAAACGTATGTAGTTTTGGAAATAACAGACTGTTTCATATTACCTCTCCTTCCCCCATAATAGAAAATCCAGTACTGAAACCAGTGTTCACGGGAAATTCCCACCGGATTTCGGCCTCGCATCGCAGGGAGGGGGAACGCATGCGCGCGATGACGCGGCGACGTCAAACCAATCAACGCCAAGATGGAAACGATGGGAAACGAAACGGCGCCACCGTCAAGTCTAGCCTAGAGACCCTTTAAGGGTTTGGCGGAAATCCCGTGCGCCCGTATCAGGAATAGCGGTGGGGGGACTCCACGCATGCGCGCGATGCCGCGGTGACGTCAAACCAATCCAAGCGCGATGACTCGGTGACGTCAAACCAATCAACGCCAAGGAACGAAACTTGACGGTGGCGCCGTTTCGTTTCCCATCTTGGCGTCGCTTCAATGCAGCCTGCGATTGGCGTTACATGAATGTTGTTTTTAATGAAGCCATTTTTCATGACTGAAATAATTTATTGATGTCCTTTTATAGATTCATTTACTGAAGAGAAGCTGTGGAAGCTGCTGATATTAAATAAATTAATAGAGGATTCTGTGGCAGAGAAATATACAAAAAGAAACATTCATATATTCAAACGTATAGTAAAATGAGTAAGTAAATTTATTATTTATCTCATTTCAGCACTTAAAGTTGTAAAATTGTAAAATAAATGCATGTATTATTCCAGGTTCATTACACGCTGCATGCAGTACATTTTAAGTAAAGAGAGCGGAAGATCCTGGAACTCCACATACGCGGGTTTGAGAAGATCAACCAGAGCCAATACTATTATTATTTTTATTATTTTTATTATTGTTCTTGTGGTTGTCGGCTTGTATAGAAAAAATATATGAATATTTAATTGTCAGTATTTATTGTAATTTAATTAATTTCCTTAACCGTGACCATTGCTAGAAAATGCCCGGAACGTTCCATGAAGGTGGCTAGAAAATGCCTGGAACGTTCCATGAAGGTGGCTAGAAAATGCCCGGAACGTTCCCTGAAGGTGGCAGGAAGGTTGCCGTGCAATGTTCCACAGGGGCGGACATAGGAAGGTTCCTGCAACGTTCCAGCAATGTTCCGGTGGAACGTTCCGGCAACCTTCCTGTCATGGAGTGTGCTGTATGGGAGGGCGCAATTCTGCGGAGCAAGTGATGTGTCGCCCAGTTCTTCCTCTGTTGCTATTGAAATTACTTCATGCAAAATTTGTGGACCTTTGCGATTTTAGGAGTACCTTTAATTCATCGTACAACCCTTTCTTGAAGAGGAAATGAGCGAGTCTCGTTGTTATCATTACGAGGGCTTTTCGTTCCTCTGAACTGTTCTTGTCCTTGATACTTGACAGCGTTAGCTTATTTACCAATTTTGCTAACCTATATACGGTTGCTCACGGAAGTACATATTCGAACGCTATACTCTACCTGTCACGCTAATCGATTAGCGGCTTAAAGAAAGCAAGCGCCGTGGTGCGCCATATATTTTATACGCTGTATGAGACAAGACGGGAATTTCATGGTGACAGTTCCAATTCACTCCTCCTGCATCGCCCGCGAATTTGTTTCGAACGTTCTGCTATTTCGTTGTGTGAGTAAAAAATTGGACACAGCCTTCTAGGAATATCGGCTGGCTGCCTCTTATAGACACTGTGACAAGGGAAGTTAGGCAACCCGGAAATTCAAAAAATTATGCAAGTTTCTGTGCAAGTAGAGTAGTGGAACCAAAGAGGCCCCTAACTATACAAATTTGCAGTACGACAGCATTTTGAAAAAAATGTTCGATTTTTCCTGATAAATTTAGCTGTTTTCAATCTGTAGAATTACTTTTATACAGGAAAAACCCTCGTCCGTGGTTCCAACCATAGCCACAAACATAAACAAAATAATCCAACATAACAGTTCCCGCACCAACGCCCGTCGGAAACGAATTTTTTATCTATGTGCATGTGCTATAAAAAAACTCGAAAAAATTCTGAGTATTACTACAAACATACCTTAATATGCAGGCAAAACGCCAGATCCTATAAACTTATAATTTTTGTTAAATAAATTCCCGAAAATGGCGTTGAAAAAGGGGCAGTTACACTAGAGTACCTCCTTAAAGTGGCCTAAGTTCCTATGGCCGAGGCTTTCTTCTCAAGTGCAATGATATATATATATATATATATATATATATATATCACTGCACATTTTTTTAATGGAACCATTTATTTTGTTTGACATAAATTAATGTGTTTGGCTATTCTATGAATAACAGTACTAAAATAAGGTCGCAAACTGAAGACTTGAGATATTCCGAATTCTTCCCCTAATACACCTTTATTCATATAACAAGGATCATAGCACATAAGTAGGAATTAAATTTACATCTGCCATTCTAAATTTGTGAAAGCAATGAGTTTTGACGGAGGAATTAAATTCATCACATTAGTATTCAATACATATTTCACTGTTCGTAGACTTTCCCTTACGGTTATATAGATTTTAATTAATGGTATATTCGTACAACAATTTCGAAGCAGTTAATGTAACAATTTTTGATCCCGTTTATACCTACACTGTAGTAACTACCACGTACTGTGAAAGTTCTATACGAACTTTCTGCATATTTAAAATACTCGGGCCTTTGTTCTGTGAGAATCCACTTTAGCCTTTGGTATAAAATCATTAACCTATTAATTGTGTCCCGCGGAAGAGGCCATTGGGGGTAGACGTAAGAATCGTTTAATAGGAATTGGGACAGCTATCTGAGGAAATAAAACCTAATTCTCTTCCAATACGTTTATGTATTTCGCTCCAATAACGAGTGCTTCTTAACCTGACCTGAAAACCTCCACTCCAGTTCTTTCACCCTCGCATCTCCCCTTCGATTCCACTCGGCGGCGTGGTAGAAAAGGACGCAAAAAGAATAGAAATGGAGCTTTGAATTTTTCACGTAACATTTCATCGCGTCGAGAGTTAGGTTATACATATAAAGTGAAGGCAAGCTCGCGGATGAGGTGTCCCGGGTGATACATAGTACATAGTTACTAGCGAGAGACAAATCGGAGCTTCCTCGATGTTTCGATCGCGCCTAAGCAAGGAAACCTGGAGGGACGGGAACAAAGTTCGAGGTAATTGCTGGCAGTAAACCTCTCCGCAGAATCAGTGAAAGCAGCTATAAAATGTTGCGGGACCAGCAATTCACCCGCTCTGTAATTTCAAGCATACTATAAATATAATCGTCTATTAAGTTTCTACTTTGCAATCTTCACGCTGTGCCTTTTAATGTGACGCAAAAGCATTATAAAAGTTAGGTTTTAAAGTTGTTCCTGTTGTTTAATTGAAGATTGTATTACTGTAAAATATTGAATATCTCAATGTTGATTGATCAAAACGTTGATCAAAAATATTTGAAAATAAATCACAAAAAAAATAGAAGAAAATATACAATCACAAAAAATAGAAGATAATAATATAAATCACAAAAAATAGAATAGAAGAAAATATACAATCACAAAAAATAGATTTCGCTTCCACTGAACCTGGAGGCAAAGTGTAAGGGGTAGAGTAACATTTCCACTCAAAACAGACAAAATCAATCAGAGCACAACTAGATAAATTGTTTTGTGTTCTTTTCCTATAATTTTCTCCAGTTTCTAGCATACTATTTCTTTTCGTGTATTTCAAGTGTATTTTAATTTCTTTTAATTTTTTGATATTCCGAAATTAGTCTTTTTTTTTTTTTATGAACAAGTTGTAACATATTTTGTATAAGCTCATATTCGATAAAATACTTGATTTCCCTTGATTTATTAATTTTGTGAATTATTTTTGAGAAAATTGTAGAAGATTTTTTGAACAAATATTTTATCAAATTTTAAGTGACAGAGCTATTGTGTTATGGGTTTTGGAAAACAGTGTATAATACAATATGGTAAAAAATTTGCTTATTTCTGTTATTTTTGTGATTTTTTAATATTATTAAATCTTGCGCAGATGAAGGATACGACGTCGTTGCCATTTCGCACCGACGAATGACGCTGCGCGATTAGGCAGGTTTTTATTTCTAATAGCGGCTATACACGTAACTGCATAATTGAGCGTTACATATGTAAAAATTTATTGGACAAGTATACATAAGCGTGTGTATAGTAATATTGTACGAATATTTTGATTGTACAAACGGCATGAAAATGTTTGAAATTCTGAATTCCTACTTGCACCGGTCGTGTGTGCGCAAGTATACTTGGGCGTGTGTACAAGAAGCACAGCTTGTGCAAATCGGAAGCAGTCTTTCATGTAGAGTTAGAGACTTTCTCATGATTGTGTCCTTCGTTTTAATCAAAGAGGTGATGAGTGACGAATGAAAGTTTCCAGTACGATTCTTCATCTATAATCTATTCGCAAGTAGTTACGCCAATCACGAGGGTAAATTATTAGTTTATTTAATAGATTAGTGTGTGAATAGCTTTGCCTTCTCTTTAGCCAGTCTTTACACCACAAGACACGTTTTCTAAGTTCAAGGACACTTGTGTCGTGTGGAGGCTATGTGGCCGTCAGGTATAGTTGTTCAATAAATATGTACAAGTATACTGCTCAAGTTTGCTGTTACATGTGTAGCCGGCTTAATGATACAATACACACGAGTGTGCGATCACGTTACGATGTCGTAAGTGACTAACAACATCGTAGCGATATCGTTGACAACGCACATCGAGGAATGAACCCAGTATCTTTTACTATTTTTTTGTAGAAAGTAATTATATAGGTACTAAATAGGCAAAGGCCTTTTGTTTCTCAATGCACTATGGCCGGTATTCATAGTCGCTACTTATTCTTAAGCAAATGCTTAAGCATGCGGTATCCTCTACTAACCTAGTAGCTAATAAAGGATGCCGAATGCTTAAGCATTTACTTAAGAATAAGTAGCCACTATGAATACCGGCCTATGTCAATGCAATGCTATTCTGTTACGTGTCTAAAATACGACTACTCGTTGCGGGTGCTGTGGCGGATGCATGTGAAAGGTGGCGCAAAACTCAGCGCAGAGGGCGCCACTCGCACACATACCAACCTAAAATATCGTTATAATATCGGAAGTGGTGTTTAGTTACATGTGTTTCGTTATTTGCTAACTGATGATTTTAAAATTAAAATAACAACAAAAGGTGAAAACCATGGACATTTAATTGTTGTTCAACTTAAAGATTTATTACGGAAACGTGCGTTATGATGTATCAGTTCCAAATTTTTTCGTGGTAACTTTACATTGTTTGTTTCAATTTCAGATTAGTCTTTTACGATAATTGTTCAGCAAAATAACGGAAAGCGCGCGTCTCAGGAATCGGGAACTCGCGAAAGGGCTGTTTAACTTAAGAGCACTTAACTTTAGTCACTAAGTTTAATATTAAGTCTAGTCTTAATTTACACTATACACAGTTATTTACAATAAAGAGTCTTTCGCGCAATTCTATGGATAAAAGTTCTTATTTTGAGGTAATTGTAGCAGTTCTCCTACGCGGTAGTCAACTTTTCTAAGCGGCGGCAAAGCACGTGGATTCGGCCCGAATCCAGTGATAAGCGAAGCGATTTAAGCGAAGCGGTGCAAGCGATTTAAGCAAAACGGTGCAACCGATTTAAGCAAGTTTAAAGCGTGTTACCTTGTGGACGGCTCGTCGACTAGTAGATCGAGGAATTCTTGTGCGATTTCCTCGAATCTACGGTCTCTCCCCCTTCCATCGATCGCCGATCGATGGTAGGGAGCGCATGATCGATTGATCCACATGGACAAGGGGGGGATAGCACAATGCGTCACCACGCTTAAGTTAACTCGGTCTCGGGAGATGGCGCAATAAGTATTATTTCTCGAACAATAATAATAACAATTTTTCAATGCACCTTCTTCCTTACTTACAGTGGTTTCACACGGCGATACATGTATCGTGACCCATACAGTACATAATATTGCAGGAATGTCTCAAGCATCTTACGGTGCGAGATTTGGAATATTACACGAAATATTCCGGAGACGTTACAGGAACATTTCTATGTCCGCCCCAGTAGAATATTGCAGGGAATAATCCTGCAATTTTCGGCATATTACAGGAATTATTCCTGCAACGTTTCGGGCAGTAGAGCCAAAAATAGAAATAATTTTATAACGTGTCTGTGAGGGAGGGACGAGGGACACGAATGTGTGCGGAGAATCGTAGTGGAGAGCCTCTATGAGACGTTACATTACCCCCTTGGGTCTTATGTAGGGAATTCCTCCCCAGGGGGACTCAAACCGACGACCTGTAGTATCGTAGAGGAACACTTTACCGCCGCAGCTACAACCGCTGATTGATAACATCGTTTACGTATTCGAATTCCTACCGTGCAAAACTTTAGACTCAAATTTTTCAAAAAACGAAGGCTCGGTTTGACAAGTTCCATTAGGGTTTCGTCACACAGGGTTGTGTACTACAACTTCCACCCACTATCATTCCACACATTAAAATATACAGGGTGAGTCACCTAACATTTAAATTTAAAATAGCTCCCTTATTTTTAATGATACGAGAAAATGTCTAAGGAAAAAAATTGGTTGCTTTAGAGCAGCAATTATTGCGACGAGTTGGCAGTCAGTTCTTTTTGTATTATAAAGGGAAACCTTTACTGATTTTAATGATGCCAAAATAAGTATCGCGACTCGCTCGGAAGTATAACAAAATCATTAATGAAATGTTCGAACTGTAATATACCTCACTGAATTATTGGTAATTTTCAAACATCAATAATCACAGAAGGATAGGTGATAAGAAAGTAAAGATTCTTCGAAAGTGTAGTACCTACACACTTACCTGAAAAGCTTCTGTAAGAAAAAAATTGACACAATTTCTTTACGCCATATAAAAATTACTATTTAGCGAACGGTGTTTCAGTACTATAAAAACTCTTCACTTCTGACAAAGAATAACGCTTTATAAGTGAATAAATGGAAAAAAAATATTAGTACATTGATCTTCATAATTATTCGACTATCTTAGGAAAAAAACTGTTCAGTCTGAACAAGATTTTTTAAATCGACTTTTGGCCAGCTTTCAGGGCCAAATACTTCACTGTGCGTACGCCGGAAATGCAATGTTTATTTCTTTCATATTATTAAATGTACAAAAATAAAATGTTAAAGAATATGTTCAAAATAGTGGCTGTTAGTATTCAAACATATATTGTATCCTATTTCGTAAATAATATTGCACATTATTTAATATTTCACAATACGTTGACGTATATCATCAGCAATTGTTGGTACATTGCTATATACTTTACTTTTTCATGTTCCTCAGAAAAATAAATCGAGTCAAGTCAAATCAGGTGAACGTGCTGGCCACTGAACAGTTCCACCACGTCCAATTCAGCGGGCGGGAAACTTTTGTTCAAGTCTTGATTTATTTGTCCGAAGGTGATTTGAAGGACAACGTACAGTCCTCACATTAATTAAGGGGTTAGCTCCCCTCAGGAGGTAGAAAATGTATCGATTCTTTAGGAATTTATTTCAGAAAGTACATGCATATTTTTATGCAATGGTTTTTATATTCAAATAAGAGACACTTTAACAGATTATTATATTATGTTTTGGTATAAAAACATTTATTTATTGCACAATTACAACTGGTTTCCCGGAAGCTGTTTTTAGAAACACGTTTTGCGGTGACCAACATTATTCGGAACTGGGCTATCTGAAATAAAAAAACGAAGAAGATTTAGTTAGTACAATAGTTTATCTAGTCTTTAATCGTTCCGTTTTATAAAATATTAATCTGGGACAAAATGGCAGATGTTTTAAGTGAAATGATCGATTTTCGTAGAAAAAACACTGATTTTTCATCTATAAAATAAAAACTATGCATTGGAAAAACAAATGCTTTCGATTAAAGACTACATAAACTATTGTACTAACTAAATCTTGTTGGTCACCGCAAAACGTGTTTCTAAAAACAGCTTCCGGGAAACCAGTTGTAATTGTGCAATAAATAAATATTTTTATACCAAAACATAATATAATAATCTGTTAAAGTGTCTCTCATTTGAATATAAAAACCATTACATAAAAATATGCATGTACTTTCTGAAATAAATTCCCAAAGAATCGATACATTTTCTACCTCCTGAGGGGAGCTAACCCCTTAAAGGATCACCTCTAGGAACCCGAAAAATAGGGGCAAGTTCACACGGTCATAACTCCGGTAAAAATAGTCGTATCGATATTTTGAACATATAGTTTGAAAGCGTGGAATCCCTACTTTCAGCTGTTTTTTCTTCAGATTTTAGCTGCATTGCTTTTCGGCAAAATTATAACGATGTAAAGAGCACTTGGTCAATTTTGAAAAAATTTCTTCAACTTGCGAAAGTTCCACGGGGAGTATGATATTTTTCACACAAATTCCATTTACACCAGCCGAAAGCGGCTACTTCCCTGTGTAAAAAGAGAGTAATAAATTTCTTGTGCGATTTTTTTTATCGAGTTATTCAACGTTGAAGCAAAAACCGTTCTTTTTTACTTTAGTTGCTTCCAGCAAGCGAAGGAATTGTTGGATTCTGTAGCAGGGAGTCGAGTACAACACATTAATTACTTCAAAGTCTCACGAGAGGTTTCTATTGTAAAAGTTCTATCTGGCGAGTTTAACAGAGGTTCCGCTCTTAGATGCTAGAATAGTCTGATCTGCTATTCGAGTTATTTAAATTCAAGGATCAAAATCTGTAAAATAATCGCAAAAAGTGTGCGCACGAGGTTGCCGGAGAGGTTAGGTACGGCGATTTGCACCAAAACACTGTTTGAACAATAACTGGTCTTTATTGCAACAAATGTGCACACACGGTGTATCCGTGATGCACGATAACAATAGAGGATGAGCCCCCGTACACTCTCTTGCACAATAATGAACACGTATCAAAAACGTGGACACGCGGACACGCACAATCGCGAATGCGCAATCAGTCGATTTTACATGCGCCAATTGTGTCGCGAACACCGTGTTGAGTCTACTTGTGAACGAAGATAATGTTAATACTGAACTTGCTTGTTGAGCAAAACTTTAAAAGAACAATGAACAAAACACGTGAAACTTTGCGCACGGCTGTGATCAGAATCGAATTCAAGATGGATGCGCCTTTCCGCCTTGGCGTCTTCTCGAACATTCTCGAGCGTCGATCGACAAGACGGAACCTGATTGGTCGATTGATTGCGTATCGACCGTGACTTCCGCTGCCCAGGAGGTGCTGCGGTGATCGAGCGTGCGGTGACAAACAGAACTATTCATTCCCAAACATGCTTCCGCCATCAACAGCTGATTGAAGATGTTGATGTTGAATCTGAAACAGGCAAAATTGCCAATTTTGCAATTGGCCTGATTAATGTTGTCGTGGCGGTCTTGAGCGTCACGACTCGGGTGAGTCCATCCTTCCTTGGATGCAAGGTGATGACCCTCGCAAGTGGCCACTTGCTGGGTGGAAATCGCTCATCTGTGATGAGCACCAGGGATCCGATCTTCAAGTCGTTGGTTGGATGATGCCATTTGGTGATGGATAGTTGTCTCTGCAAATAGTGGGATGACCACTGAGTCCAGAATTGTTGCATCTTCTTTTGAATGAATTGCCATCTGGCTGATGGCAAAACTGACGAATTCTCCACAGACGGTTCCGGAAGAGCTGAGAGTGGTTGTCCAACAAGAAAGTGCGCTGGTGTGAGTGCAGAGATGTCATCTGGGTCATCAGTGAGGGGCTCGAGCGGTCGTGAGTTGAGCATCGCTTCTATTTGTGTAAGAAGTGTGCTGAATTCCTCATATGTGAGCACCGTCTCACTGACTGTTCGCCGGAGATGGTGTTTGATTGAATTCACGACCGCTTCCCACTTGCCTCCCATGTGTGGTGCGGCTGGTGGATTGAAGCGCCATTCCGTTTTGTCATTGACAAACAGCTGATTCAATCGTTGATGCGCCTCAGTCCCCTGGGTGAACATTCTCTTGAGGACGGTGTCAGCTCCAACGTAGTTGGTTCCGCAATCGGAGTGAAGAGTGAGAGGAATCCCTCTCCTGGAGACAAATCTCCTGTAGGTGGCGATGAACCCCTCGGTTGTGTAGTCTGTCACCAGTTCTAGGTGAACAGCTGATGTTGTGAAGCACACAAAGACACAGATCCAGCCTTTTTGTGTCTTGGCACCTCTCCCTCTCCACGTCTTCAGTGTGATTGGACCCGCATAATCGGTGCCAGTGTTGTTGAACGGTCGTGAGGGTGTAACTCTCGAAAGAGGTAGTTGGCCCATCAGTTGATGGGCACAGATCCCCCTTTGTCGAGCACACACAACACACCGCAGGATGTAGGATTTCACTGGCGCTCGCCCTCCAATGATCCAATAGTTTTGTCGAATCTGGGCTAGGGTGAGCTGGGTCCCTCCATGGAGAGTTTGTCGATGCGCATGGTCTATAATCAATTTAGACAAATGTGAATGGCGAGGTAATATTGCAGGGTGCTTACTTTCGTAGCTCGTGCAAACATTGTTGAGTCTGCCTCCAACTCTAATGACTCCACTCCCATCGATGAATGCGGTGAGTCGATTGAAGACATGAGCAGCTGGCAATGTTGAGCCTGAGCTGAGCATCTTCATCTCGCTGGAGAAATAAAGCGCCTGCGTTGCTTTGATCCAGAAGATCCGGGCCCATTCTAGGTCGATGGGCGATAAGGTGAAGAGCTGCAGCGTGACTGGAGCCTTCTTCAACCTTGAAACAAATCTGAAACAAACTGATGTGATGCGAATAAGTTTGTTAAGGGATGAATATTTATAGATGAGGTCCCAGTGATATTCAATCTTTTGAATATTGAGCAGCTTTGAAATGCCTGGACGAGCCTCTAGTGCACTCAAGTCTTCGTCCAGCATTGGTTGTGATGGCCATGTTTCACTGGGCTGCGCAAGCCATGGTGGTCCAATCAGCTGGATTTGATGTCCCTGGAACGTGTCTCCATTGTGCGCTTTGGGTGATCTCTTGAATATGAGACACACGATTCCTTACGTAGTCCTTCCAGCGTGATGCGTGTGTTTTGATCAAGGTTAGTGTCACTTGTGAATCCGTCCACAGATATGTTGTAGCAATGTTGAGCTGTAGCGTTGCTTGAACATATTTGGTGAGCTTCGCCAGCATCAATGCTGCAGTAAGCTCGAGTCTCGGGATTGTGAGCTTCTTTAGTGGTGCTACCTTAGTCTTGGCGCACACCAGTGTCGACACTTTGTGATTTGTGGACGGTGATGATACGGTAATGTAAATTACCGCTGCCATGGCGAGTTGTGAGGCATCAGAAAAGCCGTGTAGTTCCACTGTAGAGTTGCTGTAGGTGTTGAACCACCTTGGACATGATAGCTTGCGCAAGCTTGTTAAATCTTCTCTGATGATGAGCCATTGTGACGTGACGTTGGGAAGGCAGTGGATCATCCCAGTTGAGCTTGTGCAGCCACAACTCTTGCAACAGTGTTTTTGCCCGAATTATGACTGGCGCTAGAAAACCTAATGGATCAAAAATTTGTGCTACTTCTGATCAGATGAGGCGTTTGGTGAGCCTTGAATTTGAACTTGGCTTTGAGGTGAAAGAAAACTCGTCGTTGATCACATTCCATTGTAGTCTGAGAATTTTGGTATTGCAGTCGTCAGTAGTAAGGCAAAGCCGATTCTAACCCAGGTCCTCTGAGGGGAGCGCGGGGCGGGGGGAGGAAGTGAGGGCGCGCGGGGGAGTGCGGTGGAGGGAACTATGGGCGCGGGGAGAGCTGGGGAGTGGAAGACCGGTTGCGCGCGCACGAACCGCAGAGTGGGGGAAGCTGTAATCGTGGTGGGGATCAGTCCGGGCCGAGCCGCCGCGGAGACCTCTCCAGACCTGACCCATTGTTGGAAAATTTTCAGAGGGTCGTGAGGGTCATCCCCTCCCTCTAAAAATTTCTGGGGTTGGGTCTTGAATGAAAAAATCTTTTTTCAGACTCGATCCAACCCCAGAAATTATTTCCCTAAATATTTTTATAAACCAGATCCGCCGCCAGAATATTTTTTTCCAAACCCACAGATACTTTCTCTCCAAACGCAGAGAAATCATAATTTTTAATCAATGATCCAGCGAACCATTATGTAGAATATTTTTTCCCCAAAACCAACAGAGCAAACAAATATGCATCATATATTCTAAAGCTAACAATTTTTCAAACTCTAGTAGCAAACAAATATGCATCATGCATTCTTAGCACTGTGAAAATGGTATCGCCTCGCGCGACTGCACCAGAAGAGTCAAATTACACGCGTTATCGCGCGAGACGATACCATTTTCACAGTGCTAAGAATGCATGATGCATCTTTGTTTGCTTTAAAATTATGCGAAGAGGAAAGAAGGAGGATGGATGGATGACAAGTAAATAAAATTGAGAAGTAATGTATGTTTAAGAAATTATATATTGTTACATAATAAATAAATAAAAGGAAAAAATATATATGTTACAAATCGGAAAAATACTAATAATAATGATGATAAAAAATAAAAATAGAACAAAGTAAATATAAAATGATAAGGATAATGATATAAATAAAAGGAAAAAATATAGATTATAAATATAAATATAAACAAATAGAACAATAGAAAAATGGAAAAATATAAATAATTAAAACTAATAAAAGGAGGGCGAGGGCGGTGATGGGGATGATGGTGGTGATGGATGTGCTGTAGGTGAGGGGGGTGATGGTGGTGAGGGGGGTGATAGGGGTGATGGAGGCGATTGCGGCGAGGGGGGCGATGGGGGCGACGGCGGTGGTGGAGGTGATGGGGGGTACGATTGTTGCAGGACTCCCGACGGTTGTGGATATGGTAAGTCCTGTAACACATACACAAACAACGATACAATATTAGCACATCAAATGTAGCACATCAAATGTACAAAGCAGTGCAAAGTATTACCAACCTGTGGAGGCGGTGGTGGTGACGGTGAAGGCTGCGGCGGTGAAGGCGGTGATGGCGATGGTGGTGGTGAACCCCAATCTAGGGACCATACTGGCGACAGCGGTGGCGAGGAGCCCTAGACATAGAAACTCACGATATAATATTGACATGATCGTCTGATTTAATCTCACTCGATTTAAAGGACTAAACACGATAAAAATGTTAAAATATTGTTATGTACATACCTCAGGGTCACACTCTGGCGCGATTTTCAGTAATCCCATTTTAATTTTTTTCTTTCACAGTCGTCCTGCACGATGAAGCTTTGAAAGACAACTAGTCTCGCTGCATCTCCAAGCTCTCGCATGTAGAAACTCCTCCAAGCTCACATATGCAAAAACCCCTACTATCATGAAATCGAGAAGTGCGTAGCTTTGCAAAGTAAGATGCTGTTGTTCTCCACATTCATTTTCTTCTTCGCTAACCATCCTCTCAATATTCACATACATCTTCTTCGAATTCTTCTTTAGATACATTATTCGACTAGATCATACCACTCTGAACGTGTATCAAACCACTTTGATCACGTATCAAACATCTATCGAACCACTTTGAACATCTATCGAACCACTTTGAACATCTATCGAACGTATATTGAACCACTTTGATCGTGTATTGAACGTGTATCACACCACTCTGAACGTGAATCGAACGTGAATTGCACCACTTTGAACATGAATCGTACCACTGTGAACGTGAATCGAACGTGAATCGAACGTGAATCGAACGTGAATCGAACGTGTATGGTATCACTCTGAACGTGTATCGAACATGAATCGTACAACTATGAACGCTAATCGAACGTGAATTGTACCACTCTGAACGTGAATTGAACATGTATGATACCACTCTGAACGTGAATTGAACGTGAATCGTACTACTCTGAACATCTATCGAACATGTATCGTACCACTTTGAACATCTATCGAACGTATATCGAACCGCTCTAAACGTGAATTGAACGTGAATCGTACCACTCTGAACGTGAATCGAACGTGTATCGAACCACTTTGAACATCTATCGAACGTGTATGATACCATTTTGAACATCTATCGAACGTGAATTGAACGTGTATGGTATCACTCTGAACGTGTATCGAACGTGAATCGAACGTGTATGGTACCACTCTGAACGTGTATCGTCTAAATAGATCTGGAATATCCGCAACGTCTGCATGATGCTCATGCAGATCTACCGTTCTGCCCGACGCGTGCCAAACCACCTGGTAGCAGACAGAACAAGTTACTCGCGACATTATACGATAAGCAGCGTTACATTATCCACTATCGCAACCTGTAGCAGTGCACGCGACATTATGAGTACATGTCTCCCCTGCTCGCTCAAAATTGTAAAATTCTGTATACAGACACTGACTGTACATACATGTATAGAACATACAATTGTATTTATTAACTCATCCTTATAAATAGTGGAATTATATCAAATAAAATTGTACACATGTATTTATTTTACCAATACATTATTTTTATTGAACCATGCATTTATTTTTTTACAATACATTATTTTTATTTATCCATGAATTGTGTGATTTATCAAACCCCAGCCACTTAACGTATACCTTATCCCCCTTCCTACGCAACACTTTTTCCACCAGATACACATCAGGATCGGTGACGCGCTGCAGCTCGTGATCATAGAATCCTCCGGCGACTGGTTTTCCACAGGAATCGACGAGCAGATACGTCGCGGGATTAGTTGCCTGTACTTTGTCTATCTTGAACACCTCCGTTGTCCAATTCGGCGTATACCCTTTATCGAAGATGGTTTTAAATTTGCTTACGCGCACAAACTCGCCCAATTTGAATCTCGCTGGAGCAGCGATCTTTATATTGCTGTATACGGTGGCTAGCAGCTTATCGGCGATCGCAGGGGTAACATCGCGAGGACACATTTTGATGGTTCTATGTTTTCGTGCGTTATATTCTGCAAGTAGACGCGGTAGCGCATCGGTCCATTTATAGGTTCCATTGAGCGTAAACAGTTTCCACATATTGTTCTTCAAAGTTCGATTGAAACGTTCTACGACGGAGGCCTTCATCACCGAATACGTCGAATAATGATTAATATCATGTTTTGTCAAGAGTTTCTGCACATCGACGTTGTAAAATTCTTTTCCTTGATCAGTTTGCAAATTTTTTGGATATCGATCTCTAAATATATTTGCAAACGCTTTAGTCACCTCAACACCACTTTTAGTCTTGAGCGGCAACGCCCATGCATACTTGCTCAATACATCGATGACGGTGAGTATGTAGTGGTAACCTTGGTTGAATCGCGAGTATGGACGCATTTCTACAACGTCAGCTTGCCACAGATCATCATATCCATGCACTATGACGCGCCTCCGTGGGAAGTGTCTTCGAGCTGGAGCATGCAATTCCTCAACAAGTTGTTGCTTCTTATGGCCGCGGTTTTCTTCTTTACTCTTGGATTTTGATAATGGCTGCATGTTTGATCGCAGAGGTGTCTTTGACACGAATGATGTGATAATTATCGTGTACGTGCATTATGTGCTTCCCGTTGGTCCCAGGAAATTCTGAACAAGTTCAACCGTCTCGCATGATTCTCCTTCGCAGCGTTGCTGCGGAATAGAATTCGACGCCTGTGATATATTTTGAACGCCGTTTTGCAGCGTCAGCATATCTCTCTGAAACATGACCAGCTTCCTCTCTAATTCTTCCTGCTGCTCTCTCAAAAGTTTAATGCTCTTTTCCATGTATAGTTTATTGACAACATCGCTGTCGGCCGTGGGTTGTGCTACACGTCGTATCTTCCGTGATTTTGCATCAAAGTCGACACCGGTCATGCAAAGAGCGTTATCTCGCATATAATTTCGAAGCAAACCGCTCCATTTGTAGTAGTCCATTCTAGCTGCTCCACTCTTCTCGAGTGATACCCCAAATTTGTTGATCGGCATCTCGATGCATACAGTGCACATCATCGGCGAGCGGCTTAATTTATAATGAGCCCTGCCTCGCGGAGTTCCTCGATAATCGATAGAATTTCATTGTCGTGCGAGTTGTTACCCGCCTGACGTGACGCTTCTAGCAAACGGAATCGGTCCACCAGCTCGTTGGGATCGTCCCAGTGCACGTAATCGATCTTGTTATCGTTTACCACCATGACTCGTGGTGTTGTTAGACCTTTCCCTGTTCTACTAGCCGAAACACGGGGGAGTAGTGGTGCAATTATATATTTATACTTGTATCCCTTGTTGCCCAATATGGGATTTTGAGCGTTATGACCGCGTCTGTGGGCATTCGTTGTCAGCAGTATACTTTTATATTTTTGTTTATCAGCATCGGTGTATGTGGTATCGTCAGGAATTCTCTTGAAAATCAGTTCGTAAAGACCGGGTGTTCCTCCGTATCTTACACCGTCGATGATTATATTATCATCTTTGTCTATATCGAAAGCTTTATCCCCAAGCATCGTTCCACTATCACCAAAGTATACGCCATACACATAGTCCATGGTCGTATCCCTATCACTACTTAGGATTGCACTCATATATTTTTGTCCCAGCGGGCCGAAATGGTTGCGCAACGTTTCTTGTCCCTCGGATGTTTGGAGTTGATGTCTAATAGATGTTGCAAACGACTCATCGGGACTAGTTTCGAAAACGTCGTCATCATTGGTTGTGAGCGATTGTACATCGGGAAATGTATTTATTGGTGTAGAAGAAACCGAGGAATCGTTTGACGTGACATTCTGCCGTTTCCGCTTCGATTGAACTGGTGTGGAGGTTACGAGTGAATATTCCGATGACGTGTATGGTTTCCTCTTTGTCTTGCGCGATATGTTTCCATTCAGATGGATTTTTGTTTTAGGCGTTAATGTTTCATACCCTCCGACGTCTGTGCTCATCAGCGGTGATGTGTCAGCTTCTGTCGCTGCGATATTTTCCACGATATGTTTTAAGGGTTCGACAACAGGTTTAAAGTATCTCTCCAACGCGATATCTTCCTCCATCTTGCCAGTCTTCAAAGCCTGATGTTTCTTCCGAATGGATTCGCTGGTTTTTGCAATTTCCTTCACTATTCTCTCGCGATCCTTAATCTCCAGACTATCGATATCAATCATCGTTGTACCGCAGACGTTACTTTCCCACCGACGTGTCGACGACAATTGACAATCTCATGGTATGGCAAACTCGTTAAATCCCTTTCTATAACGTCCATTGGACATCGTGCTATCCTTGTCTATTACCATGAAACCATACTCCCGTTGCCAACAATTACGACACAACGCGCAGAAATCGTCGTAAGACATATCAGTGTTTACGTGATCGTTGTACACATGTTTCAAGTTGGTACCATCCTGCTTAAACAGAATCAATAGATTCGCATTGTCGCGTATAAGATGTTTAGGAATCTTTGCATATGTCTGACAGAGATAGAAGCAGTCAACGTTCGAGTGGCGCCCCATTGCAAAGTATTCCCTTATCGTATCTTGCTTGTCACATGCCACGTCATCAAAGATAAAAATGGAATTCGGAAGCGATTCGCTCGGTGGGATGACGTCACTGTTATTCGAAAACGTAAAGTAGCCAATTTCATCTATTGGAGACAATAAATTTTCCAAATACTGATATTTCGGCTGCTGCAACGACTTGGAATACACGTACACGTTCTCGAAGCGGACTCCGTGTGGACTTTCCAACAAGCTCACCAACACGTTGGTCTTTCCACAATTTGATGGACCACAAATGAGGCAGCGTATTGTGTTTGGTAACATGCTACCATGTCTGTGCATTGTTTTCGAAGACATCATTTGCGATTTATCGTCAAAATTTGTCACGCGTATCGTTACAGGTTGTCGCACAAATCGCATCCTCTCCGCGAACTGCGAAAAATGATTTTGATACGTCGAAGCGGTGACGCGTCCTATTTATAGGTCCGCACCGAAGCAAAACAGCTCAGTATTCAAAATGCTTCTGGTCCTGTCGGATAATTTCGATATTTGAAACCTAACCTCTGAGCAGTTGAAATATATACCAAAGATTATTCTACTGCGAGAGTTTGACAGGCACATTGATCAGTTGTGGGACTCCCCAAGCATATAAAAGCCGATTCTGAGGTTCAGCAGTATCGTCGGTGTTTGGAACATTATAATTGCCCTTGGCAGCGAACGCATATCGACCGTCCGACACCATTGATTAAAAAACTGTGGCGAATGTCGTCGACGAGAGTAAAGAAAGGCCGTGGTTTGTTAAATCGGGCGATAAACGCGCTACCTATCGAATTACATATCCCAGGATATCAGTTTTGTGGTCCAGGAACTCATCTGGCAAAACGATTGGCCAGAGGTGATCAAGGCATCAATCCGTTGGACGCAGCGTGTCGCGAACACGATATTGCGTATTCGCGTAGCAACGACCTCGGCGAACGGCACGCGGTAGATTACGTTCTCGCTGACAAAGCGCGAAAACGCATCGTTGCACGAGACTCGACACTGGGTGAAAGAGGTGCTGCTACAGCTGTTTGGGCAGCTATGAAGGCCAAGACGAAAATTGGGATGGGGATGAAAACAAAAACCCGCCAAAAGACTCCAAAGAGGGCATCGCAAAAGCGGATTCTTCCGGTAGCAAAACGTGGTGGTATATTACCGCTTCTCCCGCTGCTAGGTGTACTCGGATCATTAGCTGGTGGAGCGGCAGGGATCGCCAAGGCGGTAAACGATAATAAGGCGGCGCAGCATCAGCTGCAGGAAATGCAACGTCATAATCGCTCCATGGAAGGTCGTGGACTTTATCTCACACCATACAAGCGCGGACAGGGAATATCAAAACGAAAAAAAAAAACGCCGAAAAGAAAATAATAATGCCTGTCGGTGTAACTACCGATGCACAATTGGAGGAGTTGGCAAAACGTATGCGTATTCCATTCTTTAGAGGTGTTTTTATGCGCAATGCACTACCTGCCGGAGGAGTACATCGAAACGAGAGCGGTATCGTAAATTTGGACAATGTCGAGGGGTCGGGAACTCATTGGGTGGCATATGCGAAGAGAGGGTGTCGAGCTATATATTTCGACAGCTTCATTTCTCTGCGTTGGGGGAAAATTTCCATCACATATATGTATGGAAAAAACATTTCTGCTGACGCCGCATAATCATTGACTACGATGCTATCAAATCTCTAAATAAGCTAAATGTAGTTAATACTTTGCGATGCTGTAGACATGTAAAGCATTGTGCTTTGCAAAATGTATTTAAAATATTCTACTGGTGGTCTAAACATCAGATGGAAATTCATAAATAAATATAATCAATTTTTAATGCATAAATGTTTTTTCTTCACCCTTTCCAAACCCAACCTCCTTAATATGAAAAGTATTATTTATTTACTCGTCATCCATCCTCCTTCTTTCCTCTACATTTTATTTACCCACCTTCCTCCTTCTCGCCACCTAATTTTAAGATTCAACGTTTCTAAAAAGTATTATTTCTCTGCGTTGGGGAAAAATTTATATCATATATATATGTATGGAAAAAACATTTCTGCCGACGCTGCATAATTCTTTCTGTGATTCGTACGTTCTTCGCGCCGCGAAAATGACATCCTGCACGACTGCTCCAGAGGAGTCAAATTACGCATAATCGCGCGATATGCTGCGATGTTAAATCGGAACGCTGAGATGATACCATTTCTTCACAGTGCTATGAATGCATGATGCATATTTGTTTGCTGGAGTTTGAAAAATTGGTAGCTTTAGAATGTATGATGCATATTTGTTTGCTCGGTTGGTTTGGAAAAAAATATTCTGGCGGTAGATCTGATTTAGAACCAATATTTGGGGGAAAAAATTTCTGGGGGCCGGATCGAGTCTGAAAAAAAGATTTTTTCATACAAGACCCGGCCCCAGAAATTTTTAGAGGGAGGGGACGACCCTCTGAAAATTTTCCAACAATGGGTCAGGTCTGGAGAGGTCTCCGCGGCGGCTCGGCCCGGACTGATCCCCACCACGATTACAGCTTCCCCCACTCTGCGGTTCGTGCGCGCGCAACCGGTCTTCCACTCCCCAGCTCTCCCCGCGCCCATAGTTCCCTCCACCGCACTCCCCCGCGCGCCCTCACTTCCTCCCCCCGCCCCGCGCTCCCCTCAGAGGACCTGGGTTAGAATCGGCTTTGCCTTACTACTGTCGTCTAGTGATATAATTGAGCCTTGGGCTCGTTTAGTTGGAAAAATTGCATCAAGCAACGGAGGAAAGGTCGAATGCCATTTGGCTAGTGGAAACCCTCCCGCGTTGCACAGATCTTTTAATTGGTGAGCTATTGTAATGAGCATCTCACCTGTGTCTGCACCTCCAAAGATGTCATCAACGTATCTGGCATGCGTGATTGATGGCACCGCCAGAGGAAAGCGATGACCTTCGTCTTCCGTCAATTGAAGTAAAGCTCTGACCGCCAGAAATGGAGCAGCCTTGGTCCCATATGTGACCGTTGTGAGCTTGTAGGGCACCTCCTTTGAATCGTCATCGATCCACAGTATTCGTTGAAGATCCTGATCATCCTCGCGAATCTTGACTTGACGATACATTTTTGTCACGTCTGTGGCAAAAATGTACTTGTGCTGGCGTATCCACAGCAACACGTCAGTGATGTTAAGGAGTAGATTTGCACCCGTATGCATCAAATCGTTGACAGAATACCCAGTTGAAGTAGGGCTCGATCCATTGAAGACGACTCTCAATTTTGTCGTCTGGCTGTCAGGCTTCAATACTCCATGATGTGGAAGATAAAACACAGAGTAAGTATTAGGTCAAAGTGTTGGTGCTCTTACCATGTGACGGAGCTCCTGGTACTCTTGCATGAAGCTTTGATAGAGGTTGCGATACTCGTTGTTCTTGTTGAGTCTAACGAGCGTGCGCTTCAAGCAAGCGTGGGCTGCTGGATATGAATTACCCAACAGCTTCGGAGTCTCCTTCAGAGGGATGCGCACAGTGTATCGTCCTGTAGAATCACGAGTGTGTGTCGCTCGAAAGTGATCCTCACATTCTTGTTCCTCAGGTGTGAGCTTCATGGGTGCATCTGTTGGGAGCTCCTCTTGAATCCAAAATCGTGTCAGCATGTCTTGTAAAGAATTGTCGTCATGCTGCACGACTGCAGAGTGGTGTGCTGTGGCCTTGCGCAGGTCCACTGTAACTGGTCCAAGAATGAGCCACCCAAAAATGGACAGCTGTCCAATCGGCATTGAAGAGTCACTGTTTGGGAATGCACAAGTTCCCAAAACCTCAACGCTTACACTCACCGCAGCACCTCCTGGTCAGCAGACCACGCGAAGGACTGACGAGCGTTCCGCCAATCAGTGACGATTGATCCACCAATCAGCACCGATCGATCAGCCAATCAGCGCGCCTCATCGATTCCTCTGGAGCATCGATGCGACGCGCGGACGGAAGTCTTTTCTCCTTTTCTCTCTCACCTTTGTTCTCGCGTTTAAATGTAACGCTCGCGGATCCACAATCAATCAACCAATGAGATCTCCCCACGTCGATCGATACTCGAGAACGTTCGAGACGACGCCGTAACGGAAGTGATCATTCGTCTTGGATCCTTCTTCTTGTTCACGTAGAGTGTTGTGAAACATGTGTCGCGCGCGATATCGGCTTCTTGCTCACCTCGTGAGCTCGTGAGCTATCAATGCTCAGTTAATCAGCTCGTGCATTTTCTATATTGTAGTGCAATCGTGCGTTTACACAAGTACTCGAGCTGAGACTCGTGCTCCTTTGATTGTGGAAGCCGCGGGAATGCGTGCGCGATCTCGTGGCTGCAAAACGTGCTCGCTGATTCCTTACAATGCGCATCCATCTTGTGTTCACTCTCGTTTTGTCTATGTGCAAGATCACACGTGTTGCTCGTAGTTCATTTTCTTTGCAAACCGCGATTATTATAGTGCTCAAGCCTTGTTCTGCAACTAGAATCACGCTCGCTGAGGTGTTCAGTGTAAGGACAGGTGATTGATTGTGCATTCATTTATTGACTCAGTCACGGAGTTCACGACACTAATTGCGCGTATAAAGTCATTGACTGTGTATTCGCGATGGTGCGTGTGCGCGTGTTCACGTGTTGATACATGTTTAATCATTGTACGATAGAGTGTTCGGAGGCTCATTTAACCGTTAATGTGCATCACGGCTAAACCGTTTGTGCACTTTTATAATAAAGACCTCATTCTCATTTAATCGCTGTGATTGAGTGTGCACCTTTTCACCGTCGACCTTAACCTCAAAATCCTACCAGCGCTCACTAAACTATTTCCCAAACAGTCACCCTTCATAAGGGTGGGCTTGATCACTTGTCCATACACGTCTGCGCCAATCACGATATCTATCGGTCTTGATTTAAGAAAGTCCGGATCGGCCAGCGGGAGGCCCCTCAAATGTGGCCATTCTTGACGTGGCGGTTCCACCGATGGTAAACTTGACGTCAGTGCTCGTAGAACATGTGCTTGAAGGTGCACTGTTGACATATCGTAGTTGGAGCGCAGAGTTAACAATGCGACTCCTCTGGTTTGAGTCGATGCGCTACCCCCAATGCCAGTGATCGTAATGGATGCATGTATGCGTTGAATCCTGAGCCGGTTGATGAGCTCTTCTGTGACAAATGTCAGTTCCGAGTCCGAATCAATCAATAATCTTACCGGCGAAGATGACACTGAAGTGATCAGCTGGGCGTTGGCTGTTGCCAACAGGGTAACCGAGCAATATGGGGTGAGCACTGGCGATGTCTGGTTGAAAAATCCTCGCTCTGTTGAGCACGTGGTTTGATTGTTTGTTGAGCATAGAGGTGAATGGACGACTGCACCTGTTTCTCAATGGGTTGAACTTGTCACTGTGGGTTCCTCTTCAGCTTGAGGTTTTGAAAGAGCAGCGGTGTGAGCAGATGGCTTCGTGAGGGGCTCATAATAGAAATATTTGGACACGTCCAACGTTTTCGGATCCCTAAGGTCACCATCACTCTCAAAACCCGCAACTTTCCAGGTGTAGTCCGGTTCAAGATACAACTTCGATGATGCCTGTGATGACACGCTTCCATTAAGTCCAAGATCTCCTGATCTAGGGAGATCATCATACGGGAAAACGCCATATTCCTCCTCTTCAACTGACATATCATCATAATCATCGTCAGGTTTATCGACGATTTTATCATACTCAAGGACCAGATCAAAATCTTTTTCTTTACATAACATAATCTGTTTTGTGAGTAGGTAGCAAAATGAAGCTAGATTTCAATCGATTTTCTGAGTGAACACATGTTGATTTATTGAGAGACAACAAGAGACTGGTGACGAAGAAGCCCGAGGATATCGTTCACAATTCGTTCGATTTGAATAGAGAGAGAGGGATTCGACTCGCTCTCTCTCTCCATATTCGCACGAAGAGACAGCCGAACTTCGCGTGGATTGGATCGCGCGGTAACGTACGAGTTCGGCGATAATCGGCTCGTGCCTGAACATTACTCCCCCCTTGCCGACGGCCGTTGTGTCGGCAAAAGACGAGTAGTGAGCTCGAGATAACAGAGAGGACAATAGATTTCGTGGGTTATGTATCAATGGGCGTAATTGGTAGAAGACATAATTTAGCTACTGGGCGTCTGAGAGTGGAGGTCGCTGTCCGGAGCGTAACGACTCGAAGTTTGTTGTCTCGGCCCGGTTGGAGCTCAATGACGCGAGCGAGCGGCCATCGAGTCGGCGGTAATCGTTCGTCTTTGATAATGACGCGAGACCCGACCTGGATTGAGTCACGAGAGTGCAGCCATTTTTTTGCTGCTTGGAGCTGATGAAGATATTCGGTGGACCAGCGCTGCCAGAAATGTTCTAGCATTTTCTGCAGTAACTGCCATCGTGAGAGGCGAGACGAGGGAATGTGACTCAGTCCGGGTTCAGGTATTGTGTTGAGCGCATCCCCGGTCAGAAAGTAACCTGGGGTCAATGCGGCGCGACCGTGTAATCGGTCACCATTTCGAGGTGCACGGCGCTTGTGGCGAAGCATACGAATAATGCAATATACGCCTTATAGGTTTTTGCACCGCGGCCACGGACAGTTCGCAGGGACATCGGCCCGGCATAGTCTACGCCCGAGTGTAAGAACGGACGCGAGGGTGAGACGCGACGAGTAGGCAGCTGTCCCATTTGTGGTTGACATGTCCGCGCGCGGTTGCGAACGCACATGACGCAGCGATTTATAAACATACGTATTGGTGAGCGTCCTCCAATGATCCAATACGATCTCCGAATAGTATTTAGAGTGAGTTGAGCTCCTCCGTGAAGGGTTTGATAATGAGCATTATGGATCACGAGGGAGGAGAGGTGCGAGTGTTTTGGGAGGACTCACGGATGTTTGTGATCAGGATCGAGTAGCGAGTGTTTAAGTCGCCATCCCACCCGCATTAGGCCTTGTTCGTTGAGGAATGACATTAATTTGGCTAGCGAATTTGAGGGCTTAAGCGGCCGGTTCAATTTCAGAGCTTGCAGCTCGGCTGAGAAGTGTTCACGTTGGGTGATTTCGACCCATAACAGCCGAGCTCTATCAAGCTCGGAGGGAGTGAGAGGTCCCGCGACGTTCGCGTCAGAGATTTTGCGCCATTTCGGAATAGCGCGAATGCACCAGGCAGTAACTTGAAGTAATCTTGTCAAGGATGAATAACGAGTGATTAAATCGAAGTGTTCATTGAGAGAGGCGCTTAACGCAACGGGCGCGGGCAAGTGTTTTCGCGCTTCGATGTCAACGCGGTCGTCTGCAAGAGGGAGCGACGAGGGCCAGTATAACGAATTTTTCTTTAGCCACTCGGGGCCTTCCCACCAAAGGACGCTGCGGGACACGAGTTGAGGTGACGCGCCGCGAGAGGCCAGATCGGCGGGGTTGTCCTCCGATCTGACGTGATGCCATGTCGCCTCGGAAATATTATTTTTAATTTCTGTGACTCGATTGTGCACAAATTCTTTCCAGCGCGTCGGATCGCTGCGAATCCATGCAAGTGTTACTGAGGAACCCGTCCAGAGATGAATTGACGTGGTTTCGATGGTGAGTGTTTTTCTTATATGAGCTGCGTGCCGAGAGAGCATCAGAGCCGCGGACAGCTCGAGACGCGGGATGGTAATCCGTTTAAGGGGGGCTACTTTAGTTTTTGCCATGAGGAGGGTGCAGCGTGCGGTTTGGTCTTCGTTAAGAACGCGTAAATAGAGTGCGATTCCGAGCGCGGATGAGCTGGCGTCCGAAAATCCATGAAGTTCCATGGTTAGAAGATCAATGGATGTTCCGAGCCAGCGTGGAATTGAAATTTTATTAATGTCGGGTAATTGATCAAGAAAGCGTGCCTGTTACGTGCGGGCGTTTATTTTTATGATGACCGAGCGGATTCGTCTAATTATTTTCACGTAACGCTTAACGAAATTTAGATAGATTTTAATATTTCGACATAATCAGGTTATTATGCGAAAATTCAGGATTGTTTTGGGATTCGTATTTGCTGCAACCAATACAGGTTGACCCGTTGGGGATGTGGTATTTTCGTAGACAGGTTCGAATAAAATGAGCTGATATTTAAGTAAATATTACCATGTATTACAAAAACAAATGAAAAATAGGAAGTGTTTAAAAGGTGGTACAAAACGGGAATTTACATGGTTTTGAAATATGGAAATTTACCGCAAGTGTCTTACGGAACGACCATTGATCGAGGGGAATCCCCGCAACTCACTAGGTGAGTTGGATCAATAATTACGTAGTTCTAGTCTTTCCATATGAACGATTTAGGAAAATATCGCAATATAATTTTACAAGAAAACAAAGTTTAGCAAAAACGCAGTGCACGCCCTCAAACGGGGAATATAACAATGATAGAGGGAAAACCCACAACACTCTAAAGAGGTTGGATCATTGGTTTATCCCGTACAATAATATAATTTGAGGACTTACCGATTCGGCGCAAAGCTTATTAAAATTTTGAATAAAGGTATTCACGGTCTCTCTCTCTCTCTCTCTCTCTCTCTCTCTCTCTCTCTCTCTCTCTGTCTCTGTCTTTGTCCTGGGGCGCTGCTGCAAGAGGTTGACGCGCAGCACAGGCGTGGAGCACAAATCACACCGAGCAGTTCACTGACATTATAATGTTCACAGTGTTTGAATATTTAAATTTTTAAACGTTGGGAATATAAGTGATTTAATAAAAATGTAAACGATTAAAATAATTATAGTTTGAACAGACAGTCTCTACGGGGGACTGAGTCCTTTCACGATCACTAAGATGCACTGAAACTCCGGCTCAAAGACTATTTTATTAAACAGTGATGTCCCTCGGACAGAGCGACTACGCACTAAGCGACTTAACGGCCGACTGCCACGAGCGTTTGCAGGGTAGGCCCGAGCACTCGGGCCTTTGCACAAAGAGCGCCAAAATTGCTGACTCTGCACCTCATGCACACGGGCCCAACCGTCGTCGCTCGGAACGTTCCCAGCATCTAAGTTGTTATCGCGCCCGGCGTTCTAAGAACGTTGACGGTGTTGGAAGATTTTCGCATGGAAGAACGCAGTGGCGTAACGGCTCGTATAAAATTATTATTATAATACGGTTTATAAATCATTGACAACTGATCGAGGGAAACTCCCGCAACACTCAATGGTAGGATCAGATGTCAATGATGGTGTGACAAAATTTAACAGGGAAGAAAAATATAAAATGGTCTACTACAATGCTTCGAAAGGCTTATCACCACGCATTCTAAGAACGTTGACAGCGTTGAAAGATTGCTGACAATAATCTTCCATGGGAATATGCCGTGGCGTGACAGGCTTTGAATCGGATTAAGTTATTACTACAACAAGCTATGGTTAATAAATCATTGACAATTGCTCGAGGGATATCCCGTAACACACCTAGGTGGTTGGATCAATTGTCAATGTCTTAGATTGAGTTTCAAAATTTTTAAATTTTTGGTCGGCACGTAACATGCCCATCGTTGGCAGAAGTCAAGGGGAAGAGGGTCATCCCAGCCACTTTTGATGGACCAGATTTCCTGCATAAATATCTTCGCGCGAACTGTTATTGGAGCGAGCCAGCCGAGAGGATCAAATAGCTTTGATATTTGAGAAAGAGTATTGCGTTTGGTGTAAGGACTGACTTGAGGTTCGCCATTAAGTGAAAAGAGGAACACGTCTTTATGAGGATTCCACGATAAGCCCAATGCGCGATGAGTGGAGTCGACATCGAGGGATATGGAGCTCGACTCAAGATGGTGGGGATTCGACTTGGTGAGTAGAAGGTGGGAGTCGTTGGCCACCCACTTCTTGAGATTGAACCCCCCGGCTTTTAAAAGCGAAATGATTTGTTGAATTTTGAGTTGACCGGAGGCTACGTCATCTGCGCCCGATAGAATATCATCGACGTACGTATCGCACGAAATCGCGTCTACCGCTAGAGGGAAACGCTCCGCTTCATCTTCGAAGAGTTGACGGAGTGTTCGTAGAGCAAGATATGGGGCACATGCGAGGCCATACGTCACGGTTGTTAAATTGTACGTTGAGACAGGACAAGCCTTATCGTCGCGCCACAATATACGCTGGAGTGCTTGATCTTCCGGATGGACTAAGATTTGCCGATACATTTTCTCTATATCAGCCGCGAACACGAACGCGTACCGTCGCCAGCGCAAGATCACGTCGGCGAGTTCAGTTTGGAGCTTAGGTCCGATCATGAGACAATCGTTTAGAGATACACCGGAACTCGTCGGGTGAGACCCGTTAAAAACGACTCGCGCCTTCGAACTGGGAGCGGCATCGCGCCATACAATATGATGAGGAAGATAATACGAGCGCTTATTAAGATCTTCGATTTCTGATACAAGCCGCATGTGACCGAGGTGTTCATATTCTTTGAGAAAGTCGTGATATGTACATTTGAGATTTGAATTAGCCTCGAGTCGTCTCTCAGATTGCATCAGCATTCGGAGCGCGGCAGTCCGTGAGTCGCCGAGGGTGGAGGGATCGCCCGCAATGTTTTTCGGAAATGTTGCTCACACTCGGTCTCCGCAGGGGATAGCTGAGGCGCAGCGCTCGCCGTCGGCTCGTCGAGAGTCCAGAAGCGTCTGAGTAGCTCGTCTAGCTGCGTGTCTACGTTGCAGTGAAAGCCAATGACGGTAGAGGAAGAGGCTGAGTTGACCGGTGATAAACTCGGACCTGAAATGACCCATCCCAGGTGACAATTTTGCGCTGTGGCAGTGTTGGGCTCACCCTGAATGATCTCTGGCTTTAACAAACGTCCGTATAAGTCGGCGCCGATAACCAAGTCAATTCGCCGCGTTGAGAGAAAGTCGGGATCGGCTAGCGGCCAAATTTGGAGATGAGGCCAATCAGCGGGGTTGCCTAGAGTAGAGGGAACGTAATCAGTTAATCGAGGTAAAATGAAAGCGTTCACCTCGCACGTGAAGCACGGATCGACGTGAGAGCCGATGCAGAGGCGGACAACGCCGCGTGTTGTAGCCGTCCTTCGCTCCCCTATGCCTTTGACCGGGAGAGTAGCGCTGCAGCGAGGGAGATGGAGAAGCTGGACGAGCGATTCCCTGATGAAGGAGACCTCGGACCCTTGGTCCAAGAGGGCTCGCACGGCGCAAGTTTCGCCGACGGATGAGCTGATAGTGACACGGGCGGTTGCGAGAAGAACCGGAAGCCTGGCCGCCGAGGAGAATCCTGAGGAAGCGTGATGAGCGGTTGGCGCGTTTGAACTGCATTCAGGTGCAACTGCGTTGCTTGTTGACCCACTGGAGCTGGCGGGGGCCGGCGGAATGTCCGACGGGCGATGGATTGATGTATGATGGCGGTCTCGGCAGATGCGGCAGCGTTTCGTGAAACGACACGCGTTTAGGCGATGATGACCAAGGCAGTTGAAGCACAGACTTTTTTCGATCACTAAATCGCGTCGCTGATTAAGAGGTTTGTCCAAGTATGTCGGACATGATGCGATATAGTGTGATTCGTTGCACACAACACAACTTTGAGCTGTAGTCGTTGCTGGTGGAGACGTTGTCTGATGAGATTTGACACTTGTCTTTGATCGGACAGGTCCAGAGTTAGAAGGACGAGGTCGATTAGAGCTGGAAGTTGTGGAGCGATGCATCCTTTCGATGGACTCGAGGCCTCGGATTCGGCCTGCCAGAAAGTCCTTGAATTCTTTAAACTCTGGAGTCTCTTTTTGTTGCCGATAGTGAGCTCCCAATCTTTGATTGATTGGGGATCAAGATGGCGAGAAATCCAATAGATTAGAAGAGGATCCCATGCGTCGACTAGGCAACCGAGACCTCTAAGCGCTCCCAATGCTTGGTCGACAATTCCCAACAGGCGCTTTATTTCAATTGAGGATTCTTGATTTGACCTCTGGAGCGAAAACAATGAATCCAGCTGTGCGTCTGTAAGCGCCCGTTTGTTTTCAAACCGGTCGGTCAGAGCGCTCCATGCCCGTTCAAAATTATCGTCGTTAACGGTAATGGTGCTAATGATCTGCACAGCTTCTCCCGATAAACTGGTCTTGAGATAGTGAAATTTTTCCACGAGGGACAGCTCGGTGCTTCTTAGCACGAGGGAATTGAATAGGTCCCGAAATGCAGTCCACTCGCTGTATAGCCCGGTGAACTGAGGCAGATTAATTCGCGGTAGCGTTCGAAGACTACTCGCAGAGGACGAACCGTGTGTACTCGCAGAGGCGCGGGCCGTATCCGAGGTAACTGTGGATGGACCGGATTGGGCATTCAACATCGCGCGTAAAGCGACTTTAGCTTCGACGTACTCGTCTTCACAGTGAGTACGCATATCCTTAGTGAAGTATTCGTGGGTGGCTAGTTCTACTGTGCGACCCACGTAAATCGCCGAATGATTTCCCTGGAATTTGTTCCAGTTGGATTCGAGCGTGTCACGCCGCGCACTGATATAGGCCGCGGTGATCTTATCTTTTCCTTTCTTTTTTGTATTTCTCACGGCACGTGAGATCAGACCCAGCAGCTCGGTTTGGTGATCGATTAAATTTGTTATAGTAGTCATGCTAGCGGATAAATGTGCGAGCTAGAGATAATGGCCGTTGGTGCCGTTCGAATTCAACACCGAAGGTCACACACTTACACGGAAGCACTTGAGCACGTTCGCGACTGAGGTTTTTCGTAATATCACTTGCGAACACGAGAGATCTGCACTGGTTTTCCGTGCGGGATAAGAACTCCGGCTCGAAGGACCAAAATGTTTTGTGAGTAGGTAGCAAAATGAAGCTAGATTTCAATCGATTTTCTGAGTGAACACATGTTGATTTATTGAGAGACAACAAGAGACTGGTGACGAAGAAGCCCGAGGATATCGTTCACAATTCGTTCGATTTGAATAGAGAGAGAGAGGGATTCGACTCGCTCTCTCTCTCTCCATATTCGCATGAAGAGACAGCCGAACTTCGCGTGGATTGGATTGCGCGGTAACGTACGAGTTCGGCGATAATCGGCTCGTGCCTGAACATAATCAAATCAGACGGGTCCGGTGAATCTTCATACATGACAAATAGAGTATAATGGTTCTTGACGGCAAAAGCAGCGTCAACCATTTTTCTTAAGATGGAGATTGGGAACATGATGTTAGTTCCAAATATCGTGATTCAAAATAATATATATATATATTACATAAAAGTAAACTGCACACAACAAAGTGTACCTGAGCAAGTAAGTTTCAGAAACAAGTGCGTCCTGAGAGCTGCAATCAGTACTCTTAAAACGCAATCCGGCTCGAAGGACCAAACTGTAAAATAATCGCAAAAAGTGTGCGCACGAGGTTGCCGGAGAGGTTAGATACGGCGATTTGCACCAAAACACTGTTTGAACAATAACTGGTCTTTATTGCAACAAATGTGCACACAGGGTGTATCCGTGATGCACGATAACAATAGAGGATGAGCCCCCGTACACTCTCTTGCACAATAATGAACACGTATCAAAAACGTGGACACGCGGACACGCACAATCGCGAATGCGCAATCAGTCGATTTTACATGCGCCAATTGTGTCGTGGACACCGTGTTGAGTCTACTTGTGAACAAAGATAATGTTAATACTGAACTTGCTTGTTGAGCAAAACTTTAAAAGAACAATGAACAAAACACGTGATACTTTGCGCACGGCTGTGATCAGAATCGAATTCAAGATGGATGCGCCTTTCCGCCTTGGCGTCTTCTCGAACATTCTCGAGCGTCGATCGACAAGACGGAACCTGATTGGTCGATTGATTGCGTATCGACCGTGACTTCCGCTGCCCAGGAGGTGCTGCGGTGATCGAGCGTGCGGTGACAAACAGAACTATTCATTCCCAAACATGCTTCCGCCATCAACAGCTGATTGAAGATGTTGATGTTGAATCTGAAACAGGCAAAATTGCCAATTTTGCAATTGGCCTGATTAATGTTGTCGTGGCGGTCTTGAGCGTCACGACTCGGGTGAGTCCATCCTTCCTTGGATGCAAGGTGATGACCCTCGCAAGTGGCCACTTGCTGGGTGGAAATCGCTCATCTGTGATGAGCACCAGGGATCCGATCTTCAAGTCGTTGGTTGGATGATGCCATTTGGTGATGGATAGTTGTCTCTGCAAATAGTGGGATGACCACTGAGTCCAGAATTGTTGCATCTTCTTTTGAATGAATTGCCATCTGGCTGATGGCAAAACTGACGAATTCTCCACAGACGGTTCCGGAAGAGCTGAGAGTGGTTGTCCAACAAGAAAGTGCGCTGGTGTGAGTGCAGAGATGTCATCTGGGTCGTCACTGAGGGGCTCGAGCGGTCGTGAGTTGAGCATCGCTTCTATTTGTGTAAGAAGTGTGCTGAATCAGAATCGAATTCAAGATGGATGCGCCTTTCCGCCTTGGCGTCTTCTCGAACATTCTCGAGCGTCGATCGACAAGACGGAACCTGATTGGTCGATTGATTGCGTATCAACCGTGACTTCCGCTGCCCAGGAGGTGCTGCGGTGATCGAGCGTGCGGTGACAAACAGAACTATTCATTCCCAAACAAAATCATTTGCTAGTACGTCCGATTCTCACCTATGGTTGCCCCTATGGTATAACATTAGCCCCCATATGATGGAGAAGTTTAGAAAGTTTCAGAGAAAATGTCTGAGAACAAGAAGTATACGGCAGTATACAGGAGCGAAAGAACCAACTTCAAATGGTTTAAAAATTGCAAAAACCTGTATAAGGCAGCGGAAATTCTTAGGAACGACAGCTATATTATCAAGTTAGATAGGGATTACTTTGCAAATATTCCTAGGATTTGCAACAACGGTCTCATCAGTGGCGTCATCTATCCAAGTGATAAATACTATAAGAATTCTCTTTTAACAGGTACCTAATATCCCCCTGAAGCTTTTATCTACTTAGATAAAACGAGTAGACTAATGGACAGGAATAATATCCCCACAATTTATCATATAAATAGAAGGTCTAGTGACAAAAGGATTACTTACGGCTCAAACGTAGATTCCCTAAACACAGAACTAGATAAGGTCTATATTATGTCGCTTCCCAAAGTTGTTGTCATAAATAAATACCAGTCAAATACGAAAAAATACTGGTGGCTGGAAGAGGAAACCCCGCTATGAGCATATTAGGTTCTATAGAAAAACTGATCTTCTATTCGTTAGGCTGGATATGTAGCATACCTGTTCTGTTGTCTTTATTTCTCTTTTTTGTAAATATGTATATAGATTAGATACAAGGCGTATTCGTATTGTTGGATGAATGTGTGTGTGTGTGTTTTTATAAGTGTGAATGTCTTTTAAATTTCCATAAGTACCCTAGTAGCATTTTTGGATGGCATACAGTTGGGCCACGCAATAATATAGTTGGCCAACAACAGATGGCCAAGGTAGGCTTTCCTACTGTTGCCCAACCATTTATAGGGCCTACCGTACTATATGTAATAGTAATCCAACGGTAGGGAAACGGTTGGATTTTGAATTATACTTATTATTTATAGGTAACGGGAAAATGTTAGAATTTCAACTGGCAAAATTAAAAAGTTAGGTGGACTCACTTTAAACTAGTTCTCTTCGTATATGCTCTAAGATCCAGTATAACCGTAGCCTTAAACAATGTACAAAATGACGGACGGGACCATTTCGCTCGCGAGGCGGCTTGCGTCCTGTGACTGTCGACGTCAACCGTTCCACTCAACCCTGTCTTCCCCCAGACAGTCTTCATAAAAAGTGTAGCCAATGTGGGTTCAAAATTCTTTCAATTACTATGGGATATGATTTTATTTTCATCCGAACCTATGTATTTGTTTTTATTATCTTTAACTAAATGTATTTCCGTAGGGCATTATTAGTTGGCCCAGAATTGGTTATTCGTAGACAAATCACCGGAAGATGAGTGCAATATTAAACAGTTGGCCCAATAGACGGGGTTTGTAGGCGAAACTACTAACCACCTCCCAATTGATTCCCAACCGTAGGCAAATTGTCGGGATGCAAATGCAACATTCAACGGTTGTGCCCTGTAAAGAAGGTTTGTAGGCGAAACTACTAACCACCTCCCAACTGATTCCCAACTGCTGGCTACCGTTGGCCAACAAAAATGCTACTAGGGTACTTCGCTGATACGCTTCGCTTTGTAACGGGCATCGGGCCGAGCCCACGAGCATCACTTTGCTTACATTGTCAACATTCGCCACATATTCAGTAGGCTGTTTTTACGAGATATCAAATGTAGTATCTTTTTAAAAACTTATGAATAAATGTTCTCGGCGCACAGATTCGGTCTGTTTTTAAATAGAAAGAATAAAAGCTGTTGTGCAAATTTTAACGATTAAATTTCCAACGTTTCGGTCAATATTGTGACCATTATCAAGGAAAGAATTTTAAATAAAAAATAAAACTGCGTTTACTTTTATAAACACGTGTTAAACGTGCGAACACGGAGTCGGTTGGGGATTCACTCTCCAATTTAATCCTTAAAATTTGCACAACAGCTTTTGTTGGAGAAATTCGGCATGTTAACGCCATCTCCATGGCCCACCGCTAATTAGGCAATGGCAACGACACGCTGACTCATGTGGAGCGTCGATCACGGCCTCTTCCATCGACTTACAATCGATGGAAGGGGGACTGCTCTCGCTTCCAGGATATAGATCGCGATTTCCTGGAAGCTCTCTCTGTTCGCGACTACGCTACGCTTCAATTGTACATTGTTTACTTTACGCACTTTTGCTAATCGCGCATTTGTTTCGCGAAGTTACTCGTGTGCTCGGTAACTGGCTTTCGTGCTTACTTAACTAAAGCGCTTGCTTCTTTGCCAAAGCTTCGCTAAAATTAAGCATTGATTAAACGCATAAACATTACTATTAAATAGTGTATTTTATAGGTGACTTTGTACATAGTGTTGATTGGTAACGAACATCTGTGACTGTTAAATATAACGACTCTTAGTGCTCCAAGAATCTGTGCGTTGCTCGCTTTGTTAATTACGCTTTATTCGCTCCTGGCACTGATCCATCAATAACTTTTATTAACAGCTTTTATTCTTTCTATTTAAAAACAGACCGAATCTGTGTGCCGAGAACATTTATTCTTAAGTTTTTAAAAATTCTATACGGTCGAAATTCTAAATTATTTTATTTCAAATGTAGTAAAAACGGCTTTTCTGCCTTTTTCGAGGTGAACCTCGATATTTATTTACCTTACGGCACCGGGCCCCGCGGCGGGGAGGGGGGGGGGGGTAACATCAGCGACTCGCTTTGGTCGCGGGCCGTAAGCCGTAACCGAACGCCGATTTGAAATTGTATTCGTCGCGACGTGTACCCGGCAATCGGCCGTGTAGGTTTTTCTTATCTTTCTTCTATTGTCGCTTCGCGGCGGTTTAACCTTCGCTTCGTGTCACGACGATCGCTACACCATCATTATTCATCGAATTCGCTTTTTTTTTTATAAACAGCATAATTACGATGTCTCGAAATATTTAACATAATGACATTTTTTGTTAAGCGAAAATATTTCCGTTCGTGTTTCTAATGTGTTTATTTTGATCAGTTAAGGTTACATAAAGTCTCACACGCGTCACAGTATGACTACTGCGGTAGGAAACGGAGGTGGAGGCAACGCACCCAAATCCAAACAAAGGAAATTACAAGGTAAATTGTTCATATAATATACAAATGTACAGCATAACCAGGCGATTCTAACGGTCGTTCTGAATCAGAAGCGTTAAGGCTCGTATAGACTGGGCGATAATCGCCGGCAACTTTGTTGCCGGAGTCGCTGGCGAGTCGGTGGGATAACCGACTTGTCGCCAGCGACTTGTATCTGACGACTTTTATCCGGCGACTTGTGTCCGGCAACTGTGTCTGGCGACTCGTCCTTTAAGGGTAAAGAGATGCGAATATACCTGGGAAAGTCGCCGGAACCTGTATCCGGCGACTTGCAACAATCGCTGTGGGATACAGCAACTCGACCCTTGCCTCAAACGGCCTTCTAGAAATAACTGTTGGCCACATGTTCCCGAAAAACTGTATTCAAGTGGACGGTGAGCAACATCGCCCGAGTGTCTAGTGCCTGTATTTCTGTTTCCCGTTCCGAATGGGAAACATCGCCGACTCTGTGGCAACACACCACGTACTATATATATTGAAGTACATCCTATAGTAAATGTATACGTTAAAAATTCAATATATCTATAAATATGTGTATATATCTATAAATATATGTATATATATATATAAATATATGTATATATATATAATATATATAATAAATTTTTAACGTAAATATCTACTATATGATCTACTGCGTGGAAAAACACCACACATATACATATTTATTAAAACATTAATTTATTTTATATATATATATATTAAACGAATTTAGTATATATATATATATATATATATATATATATATATATATATATATGCGGACACTCCCTTGACGAGGCTCTCTTCACAGCAATACATATCTCCTCTCCGAGGTCGACCTTCTTTCGCACGGAACAGGTCAACGTGTGCTCTTGTTTTGCAATTGAAGCGCGTGTTTTTACTCGAGAGATAAGGGATCCGTCTCGAATTTGCTGGGAAGACGGCGCAGGCCTATATCTGGCAAAACTGAAGGTAAAAACTTAGGTAAAAACTGAAGGGATTGGCTTGTGTGCCACGTCTGGTTCCCAAAAATTAATCAGGCTGATCGGCCAGTGTGTTCCGCCAAGGTGCGGTTTATGACCGTATTGTCCCATGAGTAGCGGTTGACAACGGTACCTGCGCGTCCGATGTCACCGTGTATACCACCCATTATCGACATCTGGTAGACAAATGTTTCCCAACGAACACTTCGAGAACAAGTTATTGCCTAGTCGTAAAGAAATGAAGAAATTTCGCTTCAAAAATACTAAATTGCCAGCTGTAAAAGATAACTGAATTTGGACGCGCAGGTAGCGTTGTCAACCGCTGACTCACGGGACAATACGGTCATAAACCGGGACCCTGTCGAAACACTCTGGCCGATCAGCTTGATTAATTTTTGAGAACCAGGTGTGGTATACAAGTCATCCCCTTCAGTTTTTATCTAAATGTGCCAGGTATAGCAGTTAAAAAGTATTATCCAACATCAATACGCCTTGCGGAGAGGGAGAGACACAAGAAGAAAGAATGGTAGTCCGCTGACTGCGCGTGGTCCCGCCTGCGCCGTCTTCCCTGCAAATTCGAGACGGATCCCTTATCTCTCGAGTAAAAACTCGCTTAATAGAAACTGTGACATTAAATCATCACCGTAATGTTCTCCATTTCTCAGAAACGTCTTTTTCCACCAACGCCTTTTTCTTTTTCTTTTGGTCGATGCTATTACAATGAACGCGGCGCCAACACCCATAGCTATTGACGGATCCATGGCTACTAAAAATAAGGTTTGGAATGGACGCCGAAGAAGTGTCTTGGTCAGTGATGCCTGATTCGAGACGGGTTCACTCGAGAATTTCCCCCACCTCGCGCATACTACGGCGGAGCAGCGTATCCGTGAGCTCGGCGCTTCGGAGTCCAACTCATGGACACGCAGCTCCGACGTAGTGTGCGCGAGGTGGGGGAAATTCTCGAGGGAATCCGCCCCGAATCTGGCATCACTGGTCTTGGTCATAAGGTGGGGGACACAAGTTGCCGAGTCGCCGGACACAAGTCGCTGGATACCAGCCGCTCGGTAAAAATCGCTGGAGACAAGCCGATGCACCCCAGCGAGTCGCTAGGCGACCCGCTGGAGTCGCTGGCAACAAAGTTGCCGGCGATTATCGCCCAGTCTATACGAGCCTTTACATGCATAAGTGTAGGATCGCGACTGAATAGTGAGAGATATGCAGGCCCGGATTAAAGGGGGGGCTAGGGGGGCTGTAGCCCCGGGCCCCACTTTCCAGGGGGGCCCCGTTCTAAGCCTTCAGTTCTAAGCAATTTAAACTCGTTATTGTTTAAATTTTTGTTACCCGCCCCCCCCCCCCCGCTTTTCAACCACGGGGGCCCTCGAAGGTAGGATACCCCGGGCCCCAAAAATCTTAATCCGGGCCTGGAGATATGGCTAACCGAAGCTGCTATTTGGACCGATTTCGGCGGTTTGTCTCGCTAAATAAATGCTTCATCTCCGCGAACTGCAAATAATATTGGCATGCTTTTCTTTTAGTTCTACTCAAGATGATCGGAACGTATTAAGAGTTTATACGTACTTTTTGAACAGAAATATTGTTTAGAAAGTTCGTCTTTTTGAGCGTCAAGACACGTCAAAATATCTGTCATTATTAAGTTGCGATCCTACAGTCATACGACATTTTTTATTCAGAATCTTCCCTAGAAAGAATTGGCGAATTTTTGTGCAAAAGTTCGAGAACACTTTGTATAATATATTAAATGCATAAGCCATGTGTTTTATATTTCAGGGATACCAAAATTAGAAGATGCCAACGATGCTGGGACAAGCAAATCGTTGGAATGCACACTTATATTAACAGAGGGAGAATCAGCTAAAACTATAGCTGTGTCGGGTCTTTCGGCAATAGGTAGAGATAAGTATGGTGTATTTCCTCTGAAAGGTAAGTGTATATCGAAACGCAATAATATATGTAGCTTTGTTTGAACTGTTTATGTTATTATTTGCATTGTTTATCAATTCGTTTTAGGTAAACCGTTAAACGAGAGAGAAGCAACGCATGGACAAATTTTGGAAAATGCAGGGATTAATAATCTGATAAAAATCCTTGGCCTTCAATACGAGAAGAAATATGAAACTCGAGATGATTTAAAGACATTGCGATACGGAAAGATGATGATAATGACCAATCAGGATGAGGTTAATTTTTTCATATATTTAAGGCTGTGCGATATAATACTAATATGCAGTAATACCCCGAAATTTCCACGGCCATCGAACCCGGAAACCAAATTTATCGTTGTCCCTCCTATTTTCGGAAACTACTCTCAGCAAGTGACCCTTTGCACTACGCGCGTATAGTAATCGGCGTCCGAAAACAATAAGGCAAACGCTGAAATTACTTTAGAAGACATCTTTAATACATTCGCGAGATTGCCTAACGAAATAAGCTCGGACATTTTGAATTTATTTGATGATATTCTCGGAGATTTTTCTCATTTTATGTATTCATCTTAACGCATTCGGTGAGTTTGTTATAAGCGCCAATCCATGTTTCCGATTTCCGATACAGAACACAGAATTAATCGGCTCTTGCTAATCAGTGCTAGTTACAATATCCACGATAGCCTTATGATTAAAATAGTAGTAATACTGGAAAAATAGTCATTCTCTCTGTCCTTTAGATATTGAAGTGATGAAAAAAGGCGTAAAATTTTTTTTGGAAATGATACCCACAAAGCACGAAGACGTGTTAAAGATGTGTCCAAAATACATCTTTAAGACGCCGTGCGCTATGTGGATATAGTAAAGCTGAATGCAGTTAATGAAAAATGTCCGAATCTACCACTCAAAATTTGTGACTGTATAATTGTAAAGTATCATCGAACCCTAAAACCCTAACTACAAGAAGCCATCGGGAATCTGTAGTCCCGAGCTTCGGCTCCAACTCGATACGAGAAACATAAATTCTGGAACATAAATAGTGGCACACCATGAAGGCACACAGACGTTACGATCTGTCGTACAACGATTCTCCCGTAAACGTAACAGACCATAAGAAGAAAGAATAATGCATTGCTATACCACCAGTATTGTCGAACAAAATAACCGACAATTTTCCCAACGTTGTTAATGGATAAATATTCCGAAGAAAACAAGATAGAAGGGTACAGAGAAGTATCGCAAGAAGGAAGTTAGCACCCGCAACTGCAGACTTTAAAACCTATCGAAGAACATAGCTATACGTTCAACTCATTAATGGAATTAGTAATAACAATTGTAGCAGCACTGCGATCGTCTCCATTTAGTTGTCGAACACGCACACTCGCACGTTTCAGTGTATCGTCCGCGAAGCAGATTGCACGACGGGTTTTATGAAAGCATTGTACGATCGTACGATCATTCGATATCGCACGACAGTCCCATACACGGTACGGTTGCCGTGCAAGATAGTCGGATTACAAGTGGTACTACAAATCGTAATGTCTGTCAGGCCTCCACGATTGTCATTCAGATAGTAGTATCAAACCTAGTCGCACGACTCAGCACGAAACAGCATTATTCCCATAACATAAAAAGAAAGTTTTCATTGCATTGTTAGAATAAGGAAATACGTTTGCTTGAAAAACGCCGCTGAACGACGATATGGTGATGGGGTGAAAAGGAGTGTTATACTTAGATTCGCTTATAAAGCTGCTCGCGACAATCGGAAATATGTGCGATTACATATCTGTTATATGTCTTCATTTAGGACGGCTCTCATATCAAAGGATTGCTATTTAATTTCATTCATCACAACTGGCCTTCATTACTGACGTTGGACTTTGTGGAAGAATTCATTACTCCTATTGTTAAAGCATCGAAGGGAAATCAAGTATTCAGCTTCTTTTCGTTACCAGAATTTACTGAATGGAAAACGGAAACAAATGATTCTCAGACTTATAGAATCAAATACTACAAAGGTCTCCGTCTACTTCTTTTTAAAATATGTCGGTCTGAATCTTTTCCTCATTGACTTCCCTTTCGATTGCGCCAAACTTCTTTCGGAGCGCGGCAGTCCGTGAGTCGCCGAGAGTGGAGGGATCGCGCGCAATGTTTTTCGGAAATGTTGCTCACACTCGGTCTCCGCAGGGGATAGCTGAGGCGCAACGCTCGCCGTCGGCTCGTCGAGAGTCCAGAAGCGTCTGAGTAGCTCGTCTAGCTGCGTGTCTACGTTGCAGTGAAAGCCAATGACGGTAGAGGAAGAGGCTGAGTTGACCGGTGATAAACTCGGACCTGAAATGACCCATCCCAGGTGACAATTTTGCGCTGTGGGAGTATTGGGCTCACCCTGAATGATCTCTGGCTTTAAGGCTGCCGTCTCATTTTTGTTATGGTCCGAATCGATCGAAGCGCCCCTTGTAAACAGACGGACCCTAATGAAACTAATGCAGCCGGTAGAAAGAACTTCTACAGAGGTGACATCTTCAGGTACTCTGTGTAGACGAATTTTTTACGCATAGTTGCCGCATCTTCTGTTCTCTCTGTCTCTGCCGCGCTGTTGCCAAAGCTCTTTCTATCGAGAAGTCTTGAAGGAATAGGTACGGTACGAGAGCTGCGTCTAGCGTCAGAGCCTCGCTGAACGTAAAAGAGGATAGCAATAATGAAAGATAGAGAGGTTCGGGAGTGAGGTTAGGAAACATGTCGACGAAACAATACTAATATGCGTATCAATATCTTTTTATTTATACGTAGAAGGATGTAATATCGGGGAGGGGGTGTGAACCCTAAATCTAAAATTGTAGCTTCGGGTATTTATTAGTTTCCGAAATATTAATAAAAAATTGTTAATTTTTTTGGAAATTTTTTTTGGACGTTGGAGCAGGCCTCCCTACCCGGGAGCCCTTCCGTCCCCCTATTTTTTATTTTTGAAATTTTGTAATCACAGTCTCATTTTTAGCATCGCCAAACTTACCTCGGTTCGCTACCCATGCTTTACGGGCCCGCAAGCGGGCCCGCGCCCCCCTCGCTATTCTACCCTCCACCAATACTAATACCCGGGACAAGTTGGGAAGTGGAATGCGTTGTGTCGGTATAAGTCCCCCACAACACCTCATCTCGATCGGCCACCGGTTCCTTTCGGAAGTACAGCCGAAAACATTAATTTTTTGGAAAAGCATATGTTAGTTTTTTGTGTTGCAAAATTGGATTTTTGCAAATAATTCATTCTAGTTCACACGATAACCACACAGATTAAGAAAAATTTTGCGCTTTTTGTTTCCGATGACTGCGACAGCCAGAATCATGTTCGCCAGCTACAAACTTTTTTACACCCTTCTTACTGCTATCATTATAAATTTGAACAAAATTATTATTATTGCATACAAAAATTTAAACATTTTTCAAATCTCAATTAACCCTCCGTATCCTGTGCCTGAGTCAATTTTAACACACTGCTTGAGGTCGCTAACACACGGTGATGGAACTGTTTATGTAAGTCGCGGTCAAGCGATTATTTAGTTGTCGGGGGTGTCATAAAAGCATAAACTGGGCCTTTCCAGTGACCGTGTTGGGGCAACAATGGGAAGCTCGAGACAATACCATATTTTCCTTGGAGAAAACAAAATGGGCATACGGCCTCTGCAGTCATAGAATTCTCCACCACCAGACCTTATACCGAGGAGTGGGGAATGAAAATACCACGGTCGAGTTCGAAGGCGCACCGACTGCTCTAGGGCAGACTTCCCAGATAGCACAACGTCTGGTAAAGTCTTAAAGACGTCCAAAAGGCGTCTTAAAGACGTCTTGTTACAAATCAAGACGTTCAGACCTAAAATAGACCTAAACTAAACGGCTCTAAGACGAGGTGTGCTATCTGGGTTAGTGTGTATGTCTTACTTCATACCAAACAACTTTGTACGAAACGTGGCAATTGTCAGAATGTTATTCCGTTTGGGTCCGAATATTTTTGGCGTTGTCACATTTTGCCACATTCAAAATTGTTTTATAAATACAGACCCTCAAAGTACACAACTTTCCTCAATCTTTTGAAAATTACCTTTCGTATTTGGCAAAATGATATTTAAATCCTCCTTATTTTCAAATGGACTGTAACATATTTCAATTTGAACAAAATCCCAAGAGTTTATCCAGATATTATCTTTGCCCATCTCTGTTCTCCAGCCGCTTCGCCGTGATTCATTCAAGCCTCCTTGACGACAAAATAGTAATAGGGGAAATGCGGCAACAGCGCGATGCGACTCTCTATACGTATCGGCAACTATGTCTTTCCTACATTTATTGGCTAGCTTGGACTTCCACCGGTTCTGATGCTACATGGGGCGAATATACCATAAGCGCCGGTGGCGGAGAATCCTTGAAGCCTCATTCTGCCATTTCTCGAGTCTGACTCAGTACACGATTCATAAATTCATTATTATTTCAACGTACGGTGGTCTGGTGCGTTCAAACGCACCAGACCACCCTGCACGAATGTCTACTGGAGGCAACTATACCCGCAAAAACTACCTTTTTGCCGATTCCAGGACGAAAGTTGGTTGAAACGGTTTGTTTTCTACATTGCGTATACGTATACGCTGGTGCTACGTGGCTCGACTATACCAGTGGCGCCACCAACGGAGAAGCCTTGAAGCCTCATTCTGTCAGTTTTTCGTTATTATTTCAACGTACGGTGCTTATTAGCATTCAAACGCACCAGACCACCCTGCACTGATGTCTACTAGAGGCAACTATACCCTCAAAAACTTCCTTCTTGCCGATTCCAGGACGAAAGTTGGTTGAAACGGTTTCGCGTATATGTACACGCTTTTCCTAGCTTGTGTGAGCGTACGCACACATTCAACGCCCGGTGAGACGGCAGCCTTAACAAACGTCCGTATAAGTCGGCGCCGATAACCAAGTCAATTCGCCGCGTTGAGAGAAAGTCGGGATCGGCTAGCGGCCAAATTTGGAGATGAGGCCAATCAGCGGGGTTGCCTAGAGTAGAGGGAACGTAATCAGTTAATCGAGGTAAAATGAAAGCGTTCACCTCGCACGTGAAGCACGGATCGACGTGAGAGCCGATGCAGAGGCGGACAACGCCGCGTGTTGTAGCTGTCCTTCGCTCCCCTATGCCTTTGACCGGGAGAGTAGCGCTGCAGCGAGGGAGATGGAGAAGCTGGACGAGCGATTCCCTGATGAAGGAGACCTCGGACCCTTGGTCCAAGAGGGCTCGCACGGCGCAAGTTTCGCCGACGGATGAGCTGATAGTGACACGGGCGGTTGCGAGAAGAACCGGAAGCCTGGCCGCCGAGGAGAATCCTGAGGAAGCGTGATGAGCGGTTGGCGCGTTTGAACTGCATTCAGATGCAACTGCGTTGCTTGTTGACCCACTGGAGCTGGCGGGGGCCGGCGGAATGTCCGACGGGCGATGGATTGATGTATGATGGCGGTCTCGGCAGATGCGGCAGCGTTTCGTGAAACGACACGCGTTTAGGCGATGATGACCAAGGCAGTTGAAGCACAGACTTTTTTCGATGACTAAATCGCGTCGCTGATTAAGAGGTTTGTCCAAGTATGTCGGACATGATGCGATATAGTGTGATTCGTTGCACACAACACAACTTTGAGCTGTAGTCGTTGCTGGTGGAGACGTTGTCTGATGAGATTTGACACTTGTCTTTGATCGGACAGGTCCAGAGTTAGAAGGACGAGGTCGATTAGAGCTGGAAGTTGTGGAGCGATGCATCCTTTCGATGGACTCGAGGCCTCGGATTCGGCCTGCCAGAAAGTCCTTGAATTCTTTAAACTCTGGAGTCTCTTTTTGTTGCCGATAGTGAGCTCCCAATCTTTGATTGATTGGGGATCAAGATGGCGAGAAATCCAATAGATTAGAAGAGGATCCCATGCGTCGACTAGGCAACCGAGACCTCTAAGCGCTCCCAATGCTTGGTCGACAATTCCCAACAGGCGCTTTATTTCAATTGAGGATTCTTGATTTGACCTCTGGAGCGAAAACAATGAATCCAGCTGTGCGTCTGTAAGCGGCCGTTTGTTTTCAAACCGGTCGGTCAGAGCGCTCCATGCCCGTTCAAAATTATCGTCGTTAACGGTAATGGTGCTGATGATCTGCACAGCTTCTCCCGATAAACTGGTCTTGAGATAGTGAAATTTTTCCACGAGGGATAGCTCGGTGCTTCTTAGCACGAGGGAATTGAATAGGTCCCGAAATGCAGTCCACTCGCTGTATAGCCCGGTGAACTGAGGCAGATTAATTCGCGGTAGCGTTCGAAGACTACTCGCAGAGGACGAACCGTGTGTACTCGCAGAGGCGCGGGCCGTATCCGAGGTAACTGTGGATGGACCGGATTGGGCATTCAACATCGCGCAAAGGTCTCCGTCTACTTCTTTTTAAAATATGTCGGTCTGAATCTTTTCCTCATTGACTTCCCTTTCGATTGCGCCAAACTTCTTTCGTTATAGGTCTGGGTACTTCCACCGCTAAGGAAGCAAAGGAGTACTTTGAAAACATGGCCAGGCACAGGATTCAATTCACATTATACAGTAACTATGATAACGTGCGATCCATACCTAATATGATAGACGGTTTCAAACCGGGGCAAAGGAAAGTTGTGTACGCATGTTTAAAGCACCACGACAAACGCGAAGTGAAAGTTGTTAAACTGGCTGCGTTTGTTGCTGAACAATATGCTTATCACCACGGCGAAGTATCGCTAATGGCAACTATCATTCATATAGCACAGAATTTCGTGGGAAGTAATAATATTAATTTGCTCCAACCCATCGGTCCATTTGGTACCAGACTCGCGGGAGGAAAGGATGCGCCGAGCGCTCGACATATGTTCACAATGCTTAGGTATTTAAAATCATTCGTTCGCGTCAGAGTTAAAAAATTAAAGCGAAGTTACCAATATAGCTTGTTTCTCTTACTACCGTAGTCCGCTGGCGAGATATATATTTCACAAGCACGATGATGCTGTGCTGAAATATGAGTATGATGATAATCAGAAAGTCGAACCTGTCTTCTACGTACCAACTATCCCAATGGTGTTGGTGAACGGTGCCGACGGCATCGGCATCGGCACCGGTTGGATGACGAAAATACCGAATTACAATCCTAGAGAGATAATTGAAAACTTGTATAGGATGATGGATGGCGCAGATCCGAAACCGATGGTAATAATTTCCGAGAAGATTTATTTTATATGCACTTCTTATACATTTCGTTATATTCTTTCGTATTGTGTATAGGTGCCATATTACAAAAACTTTAAAGGTGTAATAGAAAGTTGTGGAGATTACAGATACGTGGTTAGTGGAGAGATTTCAGTGATAGGACCGGATAAAGTCGAGATTACCGAACTTCCGGTTGGAACGTGGACGCAAACGTACAAGGAATCTGTTTTGGAGCCAATGTTACATGGATCCGACAAAATGCCAGCTATTATTACGTAAATATAATTAATAAACCTATTAATATGACTATTGCGAGGCAAGCGATGGTGAAGCATTCGTTGCTTATACTTCTGCATTTTCTCACAGAGATTATAAGGAATACAACACAGATACAACAGTACATTTCATAGTGACGTTGAACCGCGATAAGTTAGTAGAATTAGAGAAAGAAGGTCTTCACAAAGCATTCAAATTGCAAACAACAACGGCGGTTACATCCAGGGTAAACGATATACGCAACTTCTTCAAAACGAATAACACGATTACTGCTCTCCTCTCACCTCTTCTTATTCCGTCTCTTTGTATTATTAGTGTGCATTCGACGAAAATCAGTGCCTCCAGACGTACGACAATGTCAATGAAATTTTTAAAGGTTTCTACACAGTGAGAGTAGAAATGTATCATAAGAGAAAAGTTTACTTGGAAGGTAAACTAAAAGCGGAGGTGTCTAAACTTTCGAACCAAGCCAGATTTATTTCAGAGAAATGCGACGGTACTATAATGACAGGTAATAAAAAGAAAAAAGTTAAAATAGCTGAATTGATTATAGTCGGAAATTTGAATTCGATCCAATGTTTGCTTGGAAATTTTCGCAGAGCAGAGAAGAAGTTTTGGTAAGTACCGCATCTTCGTTTTCACGCAGTATGCGTAACAATTCACGAAAGCTCGATTGTTATTTTAATTCTAATGAATTTTAATCATCATACGCGCGTTCGGAGCTAATTAATTGTATTGTGTATTAATAGGAGGAAGTAGCAGGCAATGCTGAAGATCGGGAGGTTGCGTTAACCGGTTAACTGGCACGGTCCTTTTCACTATTCGGGCCCAAACTGGTACCATCGAATAATTAAGTGAATCACACAAAATTTGGTATACAGGGGTTTTTTAAGTCGCTGAACCGATTCCGGGGGTAATTTTTTTCATCTGACACCCCCAACCCCTAAAAAAATAGAATTTAGGGGTGAGTTTGTCAATTCTTTACTAAACCTTTTTTTATTTGTGAAACTTTCTTGTCTATAATTCGATTGCAGCAGTTACTTTTTTCAATGCCACCCCCAACCCCTGAAAAATAAGGGTTTAGGGGTTTAATTTTTTAGTTTTTTTATTTTCTACGAAAAAGTTTCGAATAATTTTATACCTGAATTCTTCATCCATAAATTCCACCGCAAGTGCTTTTTTTTGATCCGCGATCCCAAAAACCCCTATATACAATTTTTCTATATCCCGATAGTATTTCAATATTTGGCGGCCATTTTGGTTCGCCATTTTGAGTCTGCCATATTGAATTTTACAATTCCAATGCCAAATTCAGATTCAGCGACCCCAAAAACCCCTATATACAATTTTTCTATATCCCGATAGTATTTTAATATTTGTCAGCCAATTTGGTTCGGCCATTTTGAGTCTGCCATATTGAATTTTACAATTCCAATGCCAAATTCAGATTCAGCGACCCCAAAAACCCCTATATACAATTTTTCTATATCCCGATAGTATTTTAATATTTGGCGGCCATTTTGTTTCGCCATTTTGAGTCTGCTATATTGAAATTTAAAATTCCAATGCTAAATTCAGATTCAGCGACCCCAAAAACCCCTATATACAATTTTTCTATATCCCGATAGTATTTTAATATTTGTCAGCCAATTTGGTTCGGCCATTTTGAGTCTGCCATATTGAATTTTACAATTCCGATGCGAAATTCAGATTCAGCGACCCCAAAAACCATTACATACCAAGTTTCATTCAAATCGATTGAAAAACAAAAAAGTTATTCCATTTGATCATATATGATACATTGCCAGAATTGGCCAGATTTTTGTTTGATCATATATGATACATTGCCAGTTAACTGGTTAACTAGCGTCACAGGGAACGAAAACTTTGATTATTTGTTAGGAATGCCATCCTGGAGTGAAACAGAGGAGTATAAAGATGAGATATTACGCCAAAGGGACGAGAAAGTAGCAGAACTGAAAAGATTACAAATTCACACGCCCATCTCTCTGTGGAGTGAGGATTTAGATAATTTATTAACTGAATTAAATAAGGTAAACAGATTCCTATTTATGCTTAAGAAGATATCTAAAAGGATATAATTTCATTGTAGCTAGAAGATAAAGAACGAAAAGAAGACCTGAAAGCGAATAAGAATATTAAAAAACCGCCATAAGAGTTCTATGCTCCGGAATCATCAGTTCGGCACATTATTCCCATAATTGACGAGGAATTGAAATCGAAAATTGAAAAAGCAGAAATCGTATCGAAAGATAAAAAAGAAGGCATAAAGAAACGGCCAAAGGTAATGTAACGAGTGTTATTCGATTCTTCAGCTTCTGATTCGGCTGTGACAAAATTATTTAGCGTAAAGTGCTTTACGTAAATTTAACATAAAATTTTATAAAAAAAATCGTAGATAAGGAAAGAAGCAACGGAGGATAAAGATGAATTTGATGTGTTGGTTGAGGCAAACACTAAATCTCTCAATGATAGACTGGGTAACACTGCAGACAAATTGGAAAAGAAAGCAGCAGGCGGAAAGAAAGGTATGTACGAGTATAATTGCGATAAGCTTGAAGTAAAGATTTAACGGAAATCATTTATCATTTTAATTAGGATTGAAGCAAACAACATTACCTTTTAAGCCAAAAGCAAAGAAAAGAGGTGGGAGAGGAGGATTTGGAAACTACCCCTCTAACTACTCGAGTCCTCCGGCCACGATGCAGAGCCGCAGGTATTAGCTCTTATATAGCCCAACGAACACTATAGTCTCTTATTTTTTTCCTCTCCTCTTCCACCGGTCCCAGCAGCGAGCGCCGTACCGGGAGAAAGGTGGTGGTCACCCATCTTTCCCCAGTACCCGGCCCCGTGATGCTTAACTTCGGTGATCTAACGAGAACCGGTGTGTCCATCACGGCCAGCGCCGCTGGTCGGTCATTAAAGTTTGCGTGAATATTTTTAAACGTCGTCTGATCTGGTTACAATGAATATATCTGTACCCATTATTATTCGCCCGCGCAGGTAAAAAAGAAGCGGAAAAAGTCCGAATCGGAGGAAGATAAAAGTGATGCCAGTATAATAGAAAGTTCTCCGTTACCACCGCCGAGGAAAATTATTTAGCGTAAAGTGCTTTAGGTAAATTTAACATAAAATTTTATAAACAAAATCGTAGATAAGGAAAGAAGCAACGGAGGATAAAGATGAATTTGATGTGTTGGTTTAGGCAAACACTAAATCTCTCAATGATAGACTGGGTAACACTGCAGACAAATTGGAAAAGAAAGCAGCTGGCGGAAAGAAAGGTATGTACGAGTATAATTGCGATAAGCTTGAAGTAAAGATTTAACGGAAATCATTTATCCTTTTAATTAGGATTGAAGCAAACAACATTACCTTTTAAGCCAAAAGCAAAGAAAAGAGGTGAGAGAGGAGGATTTGGAAACTACCCCTCTAACTACTCGAGTCCTCCGGCCACGACGCAGAGCCGCAGGTATTAGCTCTTACATTTTCCCGCGCATAGAGACACTATAATAAGAGTCTGGACACGAGAAGGCCACTTTTTGATTGGTCCGCCATTTTTGATCGAAATCCTGCGAGAGAGAAAACAATATACACCATTTCACGCTTAACCACTCTTAACAACTCTTAAGTTTATGGCGGTATTTTACTATATATTAATCTGAAAATGTGCATTTGGATTTTTGATTGGCCCGTCATTTTTCATCTATTCCCGCTGATTTTTAAATCTGTCAATTATACCAAGATAATGAAGATACAAAGCATAAAACCAAATCTTTTGTTCTATTTGATATATGTTATTTTATTATACTGATTTAAATGCGAAGTAAACAGAAGTAAAATGTTGCCATAAACGTAAGAGTTGTTAAGAGTGGTGAAGAGTGAAATGGTGTATATCTCTTTCTCTCTCGTGGGATTTCGATCAAACATGGCGGACTGTCACTCCTGTCCAGGCTCTTATTATAGTGTCTCTACCCGCGCATACAGTCGCGTCGGAAAGTAAGTTGGCACTCTTTAAAATTGCATAAATTTTTTAAAATGGGTCCAAACTACTTGAGTTGTTTTTATCGCGGAAATTGCCGAAATCAGCGATTTTCGCCCTTATTCTGCGATCTTTAAACGTGTGTAGCTCGGAGCAACGATAACCGATTTAGACGAAATTTTCAGCACGTGTACAACTTACTGCGATCTACAAACGGGTTTTTTGAATTTTCATTACAGGCTGAGAAAAAATTTGAAAAAAAACGACCTTCATTATTTTCATCGCTAATCCGACCAGTTGCAATTTTTGTCAAAACGACGAAACACGTCACCTAGAAAACTAATTCCGCTAGCTTCTTGAAAAAAAACTCAAATTGGGTTGTTCGGCCCAATTTTAAAAAAGTTATGCGATTTTGAAGAGTGTCAACTTACTTTCCGACGCGACTGTAAAATTCTAGTGATCGCTATGATTTTTTCATTACTTTCAATGGTTTCGTGAAAATAAATATTATCAATTTTGGAAGAAACAAGGACGATACCGATGTCTTTGTGCCGATATTTATATTCCGTTGAAAATTAACAAATAATTGTTCACAAATATTTTTTACGATTAACACCACGGATGTACATCGAGTTTCCATGCCGAATACAATGGATATACATATTTAATTAGTAAATTTTATGTATTATATATATTTCGTTTTATATACTATGTACATATTTCGAATGTTACAGTTAAAAAGAATAATGCCTTAATCGAAGACTCCTCATCTAGCGACGAATTGCAGAGCCGCCCTTCAGATACAGAGTAACTATTTTTCTTATTTCAGAGCGATAAAATCGTGTTAAAACAAACAGTTCGGTTGTCTTAATTTTTTTTTTCCCCCCAGTGACGATAGTGACTACGATGATGCATTTAAAAAAAATAAAAAAGCACCGCCAGCGAAAGCACCGCCAGTGAAGAGAAGGAAGAATCGAAGCAAAAGTAGCTGCTTCTGATTCAGACTCTGGCGAAGTAACGTTGTCCAACAAACAAGTAAGTAAAGCTGTATATCATAAACAGCTAATATAAAAAATTAACGGTCATTAAAGTTTGCGTGAATATTTTTAAACGCAGTCTGATCTGGTTACAACGAATATATCTGTACCCATTTTTATTCGCCCGCGCAGGTAAAAAAGAGGCGGAAAAAGTCCGAATCGGAGGAAGATAAAAGTATTGCCAGTACAACAGACAGTTATCCGTTACCACCGCCGAGGAAAACTGCTAATCCAGCTGGTTATTAAAGAACTTTGTGATCGTATTTGATATAAATTTTAATAAATCACGCCCCGATCTGTATCGGGGCATTAGTAATTTTATATAACACTGTACATCAGCGATGCCCCGATGGGCGGCCCGAGAGTACGAGCATCCATCGCATTTTCCAAAGCTCGCGTGGAAGGGGGTCTCGAAACCAATGAAGTTGCAGGCATGTAACGGATGAGGAAAACTCTAGTAGTGTGCGTGTAGACTCGTACCCGTAGGTTTATATGACTGGGACTCTTGGAGCCCCAGTTTTCTACATTTTAGGAATTGGGAAAATAAACAGGAATTGACTAATGATTAAACAATAATATTATGTAATTGGACGAAATAGACTTGAACATTCCCACTTACACCTCTGATTAACAAAAAGTTTCTTATTAAACGATTTTTATTCAGCTTCAATCCTCTGTTTGTGTGTTTGTTTGTATGTATGTTTGTTCAGTTCAAATCTAGAAACTCAATTTTAACCCACTTCCAACTATCCAATAGACTTGAAACTTTGCAGGCATACGTAGTTTGGACGACAATACAAAATTATGAAGAAAAAGAAACCCCCCAGGGTTTAAAAAATTATCCTGTCATCAAAAAATAGAACCCATAACCGCAAATCCAAACGACTTGAAATCAGCCTATAACCAGAAGTCAAATCAATTTAATCGCAATGAAATCAGCATGTAACGGTTACATGCTGATTTCAGGGTACGAGCCTACACGCACACTACTAGAGTTTTCCTCATCCGTTACATGCCTGCAACTTCATTGGTTTCGAGACCCCCTTCCACGCGAGCTTTGGAAAATGCGATGGATGCTCGTACCCTCGGGCCGCCCATCGGGGCATCGCTGCTGTACATAATGTATTAGAGATACGGATAGTATTTTAAGAAAATTAAATTTTACGGCTATTATAAAAAACGGCTCGTGCTGGCGTTGAAGAAAAGGGTCCTATGGTTTATCTGAAACACAAAAAGGAAAAGGGATTCTTAATCTGCATGAACATGGCTATCAATGGAACTAGAACAATTCAGAAAAATAAAAAATTCTTAAAATGGCAGTCTTTTGAAAAAAAAGTTCAAATTTTGTCAAAAAATCGCAAGGAATTATTTAATAATTATTAAATAAAAAAAGAACGGTAACAGATACAGCCATAATCCTAGTTCCGTAGATAGACTAACGTTTGCCGAACATGTATGTACAAGGTCGATGCCAATAGCTTCATTGGACTTCGAGATTTCTTCAACGCCATGTTGAAAAATGTTGTTTCGAGAAAAACGAGTTTAAAGTTTCATGTTAGATTGGTATAAAAGTACAACTACTTACAATAGTTAAAATCCTCCAGGGCTATAGAGTAGTCCTTCCACTTCTTCATACATCGATTGTTGGTCTGATGCCTCCATTCTTCGGGCAGTTCTGGCCTCCTTGCTTGCGAACCCCAGGTTGTCCATTCATACAGGTATCCATTCATACACCACGCGATACGGTATCCCTGCGCACCGCTTCCGCTCGCTTCAAGATGCTATAACTTCGTTACTATTTCGAATTTTGCTATAAGCTTTGGAGAGTACGTTTTCAAGGTCCAAATATTTGGAGATATGCAAAAAAAATCAATTTTTTTCGATCCCACAAAGCAGAACCCCCCCTTAAGAAATGAACTCGATTCAAATATTTTTCGTAATGAAAATAGCGTTTTCCTTTTAGCAGTATGCGTGTTTTCGATACCGCCTACCGGAGAGCAATGGTTTCGATGTAATGTTTGTTACAGGTGAGATCACGAAATCTGCGGAGCAACCGAAATAAACTTCATTCGTTCAATATGTACATCGGAACGTAAAAAATAAAATATTTTAAAAATCTATATTTTTAAATTTCTATATTATTCTAATAAAAATAAAATCAAAGATGGATAAAAAAACATTTATACAGCAATAAATAATAAAAGCACATGTGAAAATGACTTGAAAGACTCATACACGCATGAATTAATCAATATTCCTTGAGTTGGCGATATTAGATACATTTTTTTCAGGACCCGATTTTTGCATGCCTTACGTTTTTCGAGTCGTAATTTGTTAACGAAATTGTAGGAGTCCGGTAGGTGTTCATCGACATGCCACCAGAGGGCTATCCGGCTCCAGAGCTTCTCGCTGGTGTTCCATCGCCCTCCGGTTGGTATATATATACGAGTTCCGTCCCAGTCCTGATACCCAGCGTGTCTAAGCCCAGATAGCACAGATACAGTCTGAGCGACATCTGTCGGACGTCTTCGGCAGACGTTCCCGTCGTCTGTGAGACGTCTTGAATGTCGCAGCTAGGCCTGGGTTTGGTCTTCTGCACGGCTGTTGTTACAAAATAGTCCGTCTTCAAGGCGTCTTTAAAGTCGTCTCAAAGACGTTTAATGGACGTCTCCAAGACCTTTTTAAAGCCGTCTCACAGATGTTTAAAAGACTCCTTCAAGACGTCGTTAAAGCCGTTTCAAAGACGTCATTAAAGCCGTTTCAAAGACGTTTAAAGATCCGTTCAAGACGTGATTAAAGCCGTTTCAAAGGACGCCATTAAGACGGTTGAAAAAGCGTTTAAAAGACGTTACTGAGACATCTTTATTACGCCTAAATTGGGTCAGATACAGCTCTTAAAAAGACAATATTAGAACGTACTTCAGACGTTATTATCAGGTCTAAATTAATTAGGTCAAATGCAGGTTTCTAGATTATGACATATCTAAATGAAAAATGATTAGAAAACGTATTTAAAGCATTTGCCGATATAGGAATTAGATTTAATACAAATCTAACGGAGGAAATGGTTTGGAAAAGAAAATAAAGTTTAATAAAATATATGTATTTAACAGTTACTTTTATTCGTATTATTGTTACATATCATGTTTAGTAAACGATCATCTACAGCATTATTATGTGTGTTTACACAAGTATTAACGAGGAACTAATAACTATATATATATATATATATATATACTTATACAATACTTAAAATTACAAATAAAGTACTACAAATGCGGACACGGATGGCTACGGTTCTGCCCCGTCAGACTCTGCTCCTCAGATTTGTTTAGCAGTGTATGATGTTGTATCGACTATATGTTGTATTTTACATATTATGACTTGGAAGCATGTGGTTCTCGAATGCGGAGTGCACATTCAGTTTTTGTATGCAATAATAGTAAACTTTATTAAACATAATAAATGGTACAAAAATATAATGCCTTATCACACAACATCACAGTAGCCTACTCTGTTTAATGTTACATATCGATGGCTTAATGCACACATATTGTATGTCCACTTTTTATGAAATTTGAGTTTTTATATGCAACAAATAGTTCTTGACTGTTTCTTTATGCTGTATAAAAATCACGTTTTCATCTTTTTTATAAATGTGTCAAAAATAATATTTCTATTCATTGTATGCCCCTGAATCTTATGTACCATTGCATTTTTAAACCTGTTTTTCTCAAGAACGCTAAAAATGGACATACAATATGTGTGCACTAAGCTATCGATATGTAATTCAAAACGGAAGTGAAGAAGAGTACCGCCATCCGCTAATACATACATTCAGAATACAAGCATGCGAACAACACGCATAAAACAAACTAAATAGTAAACGTTTTTCATTGTACCATAACATTTATACACACATCATATTATGTATACATATTTGTTATCAAATTATTAATGCTTATATAAAAATTGTGAATACAGGATACATGCACTTTGAATAAATAGTACACGTTAGAATATACAGACTATATACAGAGAATATACAGAATATGTGTACAGCTTGTCACACGGATTTTGTGAGTTTATAATTACAAGTGTTTCGTTAACAATTTTGTTGCGTCACGTACTACCGTTGCGAAGAACCACAGGGGTTCTTGAGTAGGGTAGAGTGGGGCAAAATGTCCCGTTTTTTGTATAAACCTATGTAAAAGTTAGTACTAAGATTCTAGAGATATCTGGCGTTATTTTGTATAAACTATAACTATTATGCTTCACGTTCACGAAGTTCGTCTGTTCATACTGTTATTTTCTGTCGTGTTATACCACAAAATGTTTGTCAATGCAAAATGAACTTCTTGCCCCACGCACGGGACAAAGGGTCCATTGCATAGGGTAGAAAGTCTCTAATGTCTTTTCGTGTAATATTTAACTAAATAAGTAAAAGACTCTTTTCAAATCAACAAATATTTATTAAACCAATTCTTCTTGGTATACAATATTGAAAGGAAAGCATTACTTCTGTAACAAAAAATAAAAATAGAAAGTCAGAGACTCACTTTGAACTAAACACTAAGAAAAATCGATCAACTAGACAAAAAACACTATTTAAAGGCTTTGACATCATTTCTTTATACTTTGGCCATCTTATTATGAAACTAAATAATCAAATATATGTTTTCAGTCTGAGAGACTTTTTGCCCCAATGGTACCTCTATAGTTTCTGCGATATATACGTTAGAAAATATTATAGTTCAGCAATAAACAATATCATGCACACATTACTAAAGGAACATTACAATCTTACACTTCATACATTCCACAAATGAAAAATTCGCGCGCAAACCACAAGCACTCATGCAAAACCGCAGTATACATAACAAGTCGAGACACGTCTAAAATGCGAATAGGGTCATTCCACGCGAAGTCGGACACTTTTCGGAGTAACATTTCGGATTTAGGTGCAGGGATACCTATATAAACATTTCTAATGGATATTTCAAAATGTCAAAAATTGTGGATCTTACAGATTCTTTGAAATATAGTGTTTACTTTTTACAAAAAATTGTAACTGTTGCGCTAACAAACTGCTAAAAATGACCTTTTGGGTGCTTATAATGAAGAGATAAGAGTACCTAATAAAAATTATTTCACTGGAAAAAAAAAAATTTTTGACTATTTATTTTGCAATTATTGTAAACAAATGCAATTTGTATAATTGAAAGCCATTTATTAAAAATTTGAAAAAAAATGAGGATGTAGTCCTATTCGTCCTTTTTACGGATCCGTTTTCAGAAGTCCGGATACATTAAAATTGGCGACATGAAAATTACTTGAATGTAACGCTGCGTCAAATCACACCGGCTCAACTGGCTGAGTCGTGCGGTACTCGCAGCGGCCAAGCGGCTATATCTGCTATTCTTATACAGTGTTCTCTAATATGGTAAGTATTTGTAAAAAACTGAAGAAGGAAAACTTTTACTGTTTTTTTATACACAACATAATACGGTATCTTAATTTTTAGTGTTCGCAATATTTTCCTTGAAACGAAGGTGACCTTCAGTTTTTTAAATGGAATGCTATATATTTGATTACCCAATATGAAAACGACTGTCAAGACAAATTCAACCATGTAGTATGACCTTCAAGGCTACACAAGGTTAGGAATGAAATAAATATATCGAACTATTTATCTAGTAGATTGAATTTCTTCTTTCATTCCTAACCATGTGTGGTCTTCAAGGTCATAGTATACGACATGGTTGAATTTGTCTTGACAGTCGCTTTCATATTGGATAATCAAATATATAGCATTCCATTTAAAAAACTGCGGGTCACCTTCGTTTCAAGGAAAATATTGCCAACATCAAAAGATTAAGATACCGTATTATGTTCTGTATAAAAAAAACAGTAAAAGTTTTCCTTCTTCAGTTTTTTACAAATACTTACCATATTAGAGAACACTGTATAAGAATAGTAAATATATACCGCTTGGCCGCTGCGACTACGAGTACCTCACGGCTCAGCCTTCGTTAAAAGCACCCAAAAGGTCATTTTTATCAGTTTGTTAGTTCAACAGTTACAATTTCTGGAAAAAAGTAAACACTATATTCCAAAGAGCTTACCATCCACAATTTTTGATATTATGAAAAATCCTTCGAGATAAGTTTATATATCCCTAAAGACTACAACATATCCAAGTTGCTTGAAAACACTCCGAAAAATGTCTGACTTCGCGTGGAATGATCCAATAGCTCTGCGGGAAACGGAAACAGTGAAAGATTTTCGATCATATTTTACCACATATTATATCGTCGGTCGTAAAAGACCCATGCGCGCCAGCTCCCGAGTCCAGAGTTTCCATGCAAGGTTCCCCGACGCCAGAGTTGGGCAAAATGTAATCTAATTACAACTTACAAATTACGATTAAAATGTAATTGTGTAGTTTATTATATATTATTTTTTGTTATCGTTAATGTAGGTGGATGACCACAATTTTATCTACTATGTAACCGTTAAGCCGCGGGGTTACCGGTGGGACGGTGGAGGAATCGTATCGCCAGCTCAGGACGGTGGTCCAGGGTCGCCGATCGAATGACTTTGTACGCAGAGGTAAGGTGGAGTACGACAATTTATTTACGCAGGTGTACAGAGTATCCCGGCCAGGTCTATGCTGGCAAACAGTGTAGGAACGGCTTAAGATTAGACTTAGTCTATCGCGAGTATCGGCGCGTATCGCGGCGCGTGGTTCGGCGCGGATCGCGTCGCGTACTTCGGTGCGTTGGTCGGCGGTGCGTATCGCGGCACGTATCTCGATCGTCGGTAACGTTTCGGCGAGAGTGGAGAGGTAAGACGATTTGACCCTTCGGGGTCCTGGCGGGCCAGCCCTGCCAATGGACCCTGGTCGGAGAGTCGGGGATCCGGTCACCCAGTGGGCACAACCCGCGGGTGATTCGGCGACTGTAAGGACGCTCTCGAGAACAGAGATAACTTTATTCGGGAGATCGATGGCGGATATCGGTCTGCGTCCACAGGATGGCTCACCCTGTCCTTCTGGGAACCGTGGAGGTGTGGAGTCGAAAAATGCACAGAGACTCAGTCTGTGGACGCACAAGGACTGGTGTGAACACGGGCGCTTGTCTTTCGCAAGAACGAGTGTTTCTACACGAGAACGTGGAATCGCACAGGAGGTCTCTAGGAGAGGCGAACTGCTCGTACTAACGCTCTAGGCGGTCTCTGCCAAATAGGCCTATGCCCCCGACCTGTATGTCCTCGTCCGCACATTTTCGGCAGCGAGAGAGTCTCTAGCTGCGAAACCCTCTCGCGCCAGTTCTCGGTATTGCGGACGAGTGGTGGGGGGCAAGACCGTTGGCTTAGCGCGGTACGCGCTACCTCGGTCGGGCGCGTGGTGGGTGGTAAGATCGTCGTCCCACCGGCGTAACTCGTTACAACTACTTAAATTAATGGTTACAGAAAATAATGTGTAATCAACTACACAATTACAGTTTAATCGTAATTTGTAAGTTGTAATTAGATTACATTTTGCCGAACACTGTCCGACGCGAAACTCTCCCGTGCGAGGTGATGCCGTGCAAGGTGGTCCCCTGCAACGTTCTCCCCGTCGAGGTGATCCGGTGCGAAGTGATGCCTTCAAGGATGATGCCCTGGGAGGTGGTCCTCTGCAACGTTCTCCCGGTCGAGGTGCTCCGGTGCAACGCGATGCCTTCAGGGGTGAAGCCGTGCGAGAATCTCCCGTTCGAGAGGATGCCGCTCCCGATTATGCTGTGCGGGCTGCTCCTACATATAACTAACGAAAAGACAAAATTAGAATAAACAGTAAATGTAAGATAACTACTCGAATGTGAGCATTCCCAGAGGAACGCTTACTATTTAGCAAAACAAGATATCAAATAGCGTAAAAGGAGGAAACGTACAGGAAAATTTTCTATCGGAGGCTGCTTTGAGTGCCCCCTTGCGAGGTGATGCCCTGCGAGGTGGTCCCCTGCAACGATCTCCCGGTCAAGGTGCTCCTGTGCGAAGTGAGGCCTTCAGGGATGATGCCGTGCGAGGTGGTCCCCTGCAACGTTCTCCGGGTCGAGGTGCTCCGGTGCGAAGTGATGCCTTCAAGGATGATGCCCTGCGAGGTGGTCCTCTGCAACGTTCTCCCGGTCGAGGTGCTCCGGTGCGACGCGATGCCTTCAGGGGTGAAGCCGTGCGAGGATCTCCCGTTCGAGAGGATGCCGGTCCGGATTATGCTGTGCGGGCTGCACCTACATATAACTAATGAAAAGACAAAATTAGAATAAAGAGTATATGTAAGATAACTACTTGAATGTGACCATTCCCAGAGGAGCGCTTACTATTTAGCAAAACAAGTTATCAAATAGCGTAAAAGGAGGACACATACAGGAAAATTTTCTATCGGAGGCTACTTTGAGTGCCCCCTTGCGAGGTGATGCCCTGCGAGGTGGTCCCCTGCAGCGATCTCCCGCTCGAGGTGCTCCGGTGCGAAGTGATGACTTCAGGGATGATGCCGTGCGAGGTGGTCCCCTGCAACGTTCTCCCGGTCGAGGTGCTCCGGTGCGAAGTGATGCCTTCAGGGATGATGCCGTGCGAGGTGGTCCCCTGCAACGTTCTCCCGGTCGAGGTGCTCCGGTGCGAAGTGATGCCTTCAAGGATGATGCCCTGCGAGGTAGTCCTCTGCAACGTTCTCCCGGTCGAGGTGCTCCGGTGCGAAGTGATGCCTTCAGGGATGATGCCGTGCGAGGTGGTCCCCTGCAACGTTCTCCCGGTCGAGGTGCTCCGGTGCGAAGTGATGCCTTCAAGGATGAGGCCCTGCGAGGTGGTCCTCTGCAACGTTCTTCCGGTCGAGGTGCTCCGGTGCGACGCGATGCCTTCAGGGGTGACGCCGTGCGAAGATCTCCCGTTCGAGAGGATGCCGGTCCGGATTATGCTGTGCGGGCTGCTCCTACATATAACTAATGAAAAGACAAAATTAGAATAAAGAGTATATGTAAGATAACTATTCGAATGTGAGCATTCCCAGAGGAGCACTTACTATTTAGCAAAACAAGATATCAAATAGCGTAAAAGGAGGAAACATACAGGAAAATTTTCTATCGGAGGCTACTTTGAGTGCCGCCTTGCGAGATGATGCCCTGCGAGGTGGTCCCCTGCAGCGATCTCCCGCTCGAGGTGCTCCGGTGCGAAATGATGCCTTTAAGGATGATGCCCTGCGAGGTAGTCCTCTGCAACGTTCTCCCGGTCGAGGTGCTCCGGTGCGAAGTGATGCCTTCAGGGATGATGCCGTGCGAGGAGGTCCCCTGCAACGTTCTCACGGTCGAGGTGCTCCGCTGCGAAGCGATGCCTTCAGGGGTGATGCCCTGCGAGGATCTCCCGTGCGATATGGTCCTGCGCCGGATGATGCTGTGCGAGCTGATCCTACATATAACTAATGAAAAGACAAAATTAGAATAAAGAGTAAATGTAAGATAACTACTCGAATGTGAGCATTCCCAGAGGAACGCTTACTATTTAGCAAAACAAGATATCAAATAGCGTAAAAGGAGGAAACGTACAGGAAAATTTTCTATCGGAGGCTGCTTTGAGTGCCCCCTTGCGAGGTGATGCCCTGCGAGGTGGTCCCCTGCAACGATCTCCCGGTCAAGGTGCTCCTGTGCGAAGTGATGCCTTCAGGGATGATGCCGTGCGAGGTGGTCCCCTGCAACGTTCTCCCGGTCGAGGTGCTCCGGTGCGAAGTGATGCCTTCAAGGATGAGGCCCTGCGAGGTGGTCCTCTGCAACGTTCTTCCGGTCGAGGTGCTCCGGTGCGACGCGATGCCTTCAGGGCTGAAGCCGTGCGAGAATCTCCCGTTCGAGAGGATGCCGCTCCCGATTATGCTGTGCGGGCTGCTCCTACATATAACTAATGAAAAGACAAAATTAGAATAAAGAGTATATGTAAGATAACTATTCGAATGTGAGCATTCCCAGAGGAGCACTTACTATTTAGCAAAACAAGATATCAAATAGCGTAAAAGGAGGAAACATACAGGAAAATTTTCTATCGGAGGCTACTTTGAGTGCCGCCTTGCGAGATGATGCCCTGCGAGGTGGTCCCCTGCAGCGATCTCCCGCTCGAGGTGCTCCGGTGCGAAATGATGCCTTTAAGGATGATGCCCTGCGAGGTAGTCCTCTGCAACGTTCTCCCGGTCGAGGTGCTCCGGTGCGAAGTGATGCCTTCAGGGATGATGCCGTGCGAGGAGGTCCCCTGCAACGTTCTCACGGTCGAGGTGCTCCGCTGCGAAGCGATGCCTTCAGGGGTGATGCCCTGCGAGGATCTCCCGTGCGATATGGTCCTGCGCCGGATGATGCTGTGCGAGCTGATCCTACATATAACTAATGAAAAGACAAAATTAGAATAAAGAGTAAATGTAAGATAACTACTCGAATGTGAGCATTCCCAGAGGAACGCTTACTATTTAGCAAAACAAGATATCAAATAGCGTAAAAGGAGGAAACGTACAGGAAAATTTTCTATCGGAGGCTGCTTTGAGTGCCCCCTTGCGAGGTGATGCCCTGCGAGGTGGTCCCCTGCAACGATCTCCCGGTCAAGGTGCTCCTGTGCGAAGTGATGCCTTCAGGGATGATGCCGTGCGAGGTGGTCCCCTGCAACGTTCTCCCGGTCGAGGTGCTCCGGTGCGAAGTGATGCCTTCAAGGATGAGGCCCTGCGAGGTGGTCCTCTGCAACGTTCTTCCGGTCGAGGTGCTCCGCTGCGAAGCGATGCCTTCAGGGGTGATGCCCTGCGAGGATCTCCCGTGCGATATGGTCCTGCGCCGGATGATGCTGTGCGAGCTGATCCTACATATAACTAATGAAAAGACAAAATTAGAATAAAGAGTATATGTAAGATAACTACTCGAATGTGAGCATTCCCAGAGGAACGCTTACTATTTAGCAAAACAAGATATCAAATAGCGTAAAAGGAGGAAACGTACAGGAAAATTTTCTATCGGAGGCTGCTTTGAGTGCCCCCTTGCGAGGTGATGCCCTGCGAGGTGGTCCCCTGCAACGATCTCCCGGTCAAGGTGCTCCTGTGCGAAGTGATGCCTTCAGGGATGATGCCGTGCGAGGTGGTCCCCTGCAACGTTCTCCCAGTCGAGGTGCTCCGGTGCGAAGTGATGCCTTCAAGGATGAGGCCCTGCGAGGTGGTCCTCTGCAACGTTCTTCCGGTCGAGGTGCTCCGGTGCGACGCGATGCCTTCAGGGCTGAAGCCGTGCGAGGATCTCCCGTTCGAGAGGATGCCGGTCCGGATTATGCTGTGCGGGCTGCTCCTACATATAACTAATGAAAAGACAAAATTAGAATAAAGAGTATATGTAAGATAACTATTCGAATGTGAACATTCCCAGAGGAGCACTTACTATTTAGCAAAACAAGATATCAAATAGCGTAAAAGGAGGAAACATACAGGAAAATTTTCTATCGGAGGCTACTTTGAGTGCCCCCTTGCGAGGTGATGCCCTGCGAGGTGGTCCCCTGCAGCGATCTCCCGCTCGAGGTGCTCCGGTGCGAAATGATGCCTTCAAGGATGATGCCCTGCGAGGTAGTCCTCTGCAACGTTCTCCCGGTCGAGGTGCTCCGGTGCGAAGTGATGCCTTCAGGGATGATGCCGTGCGAGGTGGCCCCCTGCAACGTTCTCCCGGTCGAGGTGCTCCGCTGCGAAGCGATGCCTTCAGGGGTGATGCCCTGCGAGGATCTCCCGTGCGATATGGTCCTGCGCCGGATGATGCTGTGCGAGCTGATCCTACATATAACTAATGAAAAGACAAAATTAGAATAAAGAGTAAATGTAAGATAAATACTCGAATGTGAGCATTCCCAGAGGAACGCTTACTATTTAGCAAAACAAGATATCAAATAGCGTAAAAGGAGGAAACGTACAGGAAAATTTTCTATCGGAGGCTGCTTTGAGTGCCGCCTTGCGAGGTGATGCTCTGCGAGGTGGTCCCCTGCAGCGATCTCCCGCTCGAGGTGCTCCGGTACGAAGTGATGCCTTCAGGGATGATGCCGTGCGAGGTGATGCCGTGTGAGGTGATGCCGTGCGAGATTCTCTCGTGCGAGATACTCCTGTACGAGATACTCCTCTGCGAGATTCTCTCGTGCGAGATACTCCTGTACGAGATACTCCTCTGCGAGATTCTCTCGTGCGAGATACTCCTGTACGAGATACTCCTCTGCGAGATTCTCTCGTGCGAGATACTCCTGTACGAGATACTCCTCTGCGAGATTCTCTCGTGCGAGATACTCCTGTACGAGATACTCCTCTGCGAGATTCTCTCGTGCGAGATACTCCTGTACGAGATACTCCTCTGCGAGATTCTCTCGTGCGATATGGTCCTGCGCGGTGTTGTCCCGTGCGTGGTGCTCCCGCGCGATGCACAGTGGTTTGCACAGAGGAAAAAAGTCATTTTTTGAATTTTAAGTACGCAGAATTTTTTCAATACAATTCCATAGTAGGATAATTGAAGCACCAAAACCAACAAGAATTTTTTGTAAATACCATTAATTTGTAAGGAAATTATAATATGAAAGTTGGGGAACAGAATACTTGCAAGTTTGAGTTACAAACGCACTATCTTACAAGTAAAATTTAAAGTATTTACAAATTAAAAAAAAATCGCAATTTTGAAATTTGATTATGTTCATACTGAACAAATAAATTACATGAATTATGTCAATGATATAATCGTTGATTTCAGTGGGACACAAGTTGAACAAAGAGGTATTTTTAATAATAGAATCGAAGTTTACTTAGACATAACTTAATATTGAAAAATGTTTTAGATAAAAGTTGAATGGTTCCTAGGAGGCCATAATTTAATGTAATTAGTTTTTTTATATGTGGACGCATAGATGTCATTACTGAATCATACCATTTCAAGGATTTTAAAAAATAAAACCGAAGAACTTGAAAATATAGGAAGTGACACAATGACTCTTGTTTCTAAATGGGGGTGTGACGGTTCATCTGGACACAGTGAATATAAGCAGGGTTTTGATAAAGAAAACGTCACAGATGCAAATATGTTTCTCACATCTCTGGTTCCTCTTCAGTTACATGAGAAAGAACACGATTCTCTGGTGCTGTGGAAGAATACAAGACCTTCCTCTACTAGATTTTGTAGACCTGTTAAATTTCAATTTGCTTCAGAAACACCTCTCAAAACACCGTTAACGCAGATTATTGTTTACTTTGGATTAGCCATTTTGTTTTTAGTAATTTTGACTTCAGATTTGTAAACAGCGACCTCAAAAACCCCGGGATACCAAGTTTGGTATAAATTGAAGGTTTCACATTGATGTTATCATATTTTTTCCTTGATATGTGGATTTCGGACCACTGTGCGATGTAGTGCCGTGCGTGGTGCTCCCGCGCGAGGTAGTGCCGTGCGAGGTGATGCCGTGCGAGATCTAGAGACGCGGCAGCGTCTCGACGCCCAGTACAGGAAAGACACCCTGTATATGTCGACTGTCGCTACCGCTATCATTTACTCGAGAAACGGCTATTCCAACCTAACCTGAAGCATATTTCATTAATATCTCATGACGCCTGCAATATTTTCTAAATTTAAAGGCATTTTTCTTATGTAAACCGCATATAAGCTTTCGAATAAGACCAAATTTCAATAAAATCTGTCCACGCATGACAGAGATATCATAATATCGTCTCATGAATCTGTCAGAAACGGTAAGATTTTCTTCGTCTTCTGATTCTCCTTCAAGCAAATTTTCGTCAACATAATACGTATATACGCGTTACACGCACACCTTCAGCCAAAAGAAACTAGTGTATGTTTTGTTCGTCGACTCTCGGGATCTATGTGTACTATTGATTGAATTATAACCTACCAAGTGTCAATCCATCATAACAAGTGTCAAATAAGGTAAGTTGTCCAAATTTGAAATGTCACGAGTTTTTACACTACATGGGAGACTGAATTATTGTCTCAATGAACAAGGTGGGTCGCCAAATTTTTTTAATAGATTTTTTATGTAGAGTCGCAGCCTTGGAAGTTGTCCGGAGAAGGTTCGACAGAGAAGCATCTTCTTTCGCATAAGTTTCTGGAAATTTGTACCATGCATGTACAAAATATATATTATAACAAATTGCATTGCATTTAAATTGACAGATATTTTTATTATACCAGCAAATTATTTTTAATTTAGAGTTTTTATGTAAAGCTTATAGAAATGAAGGGAACGCACAGGACTTGGATAAAAATGAAGGGGACGCACAGGCTTGGAGGTTGTCCGGAGAAGATTAGATAGATAGACAGAGCATCTTGTTTCGCACAAGTTTCTGGAAATTTGTCAAATAAGGTAAATCTACAAAATTTGTCAAACGACGTAGCATTAAGAATTATTAAGAAAATAGATTATGGTGGACTGCTTGCAATGTAGAGCAAGTCACATCAGTGAAGAAAGTACGCTGAAAACACATCTCCCTTGATGCTTTTCAATATTTTGTGAAAGACATTCGTAAAACTAATTAATCATACGCTCTCACCTCCTTTAGACACATTATGCAGTCTCTACAATTGAGGCATTTGATGGAAAAAGGGCACATACGTCAAAATGCCATTTCGAGTAAATCGGTTTCAAAGCATTCATTATAGTATAACTTAATGAAAAGTAATGCAATTAAATCCAATTTTTTTTAAGGATGTAGTATCATATCCTTCAAACGTTTCGTAAACAGAAGTCATGATTTGAAAATGATATGTGTCTTTATTTAATAGTTTTATGCAAGTGGTTTATGTGCCCTTTTTCCGTAAATAGGGTAAATTCGTAACAAAATTGCTTCTTTGTTTAGTTATTTACATATAATTTTGTTTACATACTTCGTTGGCCATTTTTTATACATCGCTTAAATAAAAATACAAAATGAAGCGCAAAACTAAACAAAAAATGTTATGTTTTAAGTAAGTATTAATTTCTCCGATTTTTTGCAGCAAGCTGTCTTACAAATAACTTTCATCTTTCCTAAATTCGCTTCTTTCCTTGCGGATTCGATACACGCCTCACTTTCCATAGTTCCTCGCTTACACAAAATCAAACGTATTGCACGACTAGACAGTAGACAGCACGGCAGCGCGACCGGTCAGCGACTATGTAGCTGCATGTCGCTCACGCTACGTAACAAAACAGCGTTTAGCTAATTTAAACGTGGGAGAAGAAATGTCCTTGATATATTATATATATATAACATATACCTGAGTCGATTTACCGATTTACGGAAAAAGGGCACATAGGCCTATGTGCCCTTTTTCCATCAAATGCCTCAATTACTATAGCAAAAGTATTTCTGTCAAAGAGATTTAAATACTAACTGCAGCATTGAACGATATTAAATCGGAAACGTGTGGAAAGTTACTTTAAATTAAATTGGCACTCGAGATGTAGTAGCTTTGAAAGTAAATATAATAAATGTAAACACGTTTCGAAGTAGAAACATGTGCAAAAATAACTTTGCAGAAACGAAGGTGAGCATGAAAAGCACTTATTAGAATTAATATACACATAATCTGCGTGTCCGACCCATGTCAAAACAATAAGTAAACAATAACAAATAGAATTAAGTATCTCTAGATATTATAATTTTTATATAGTATACTTTCCCTTTGTATTTACCCACCTAATAAGGGATTCGTCTGCCTCATTTTGGGTTTCGGTATTTTTTCCCCCTTGCTGCCCGAAAGCTTCCTCTTTCGTCCTTTCTTTTTGTCATTTTCGTCTTGTTGGGACAAAAAATTCAGCGTTTTCTGCGCCTCTATTGCCTTGGCCCTAACTGTGCCATAATCATCTGCAGGCACACAATAGTAAGTAATTGGTATACACTTAACCATTAATTAATGTAATAAATAGTAATTATTGTGCAAATTTCAAGGTACCAATACTGGCATTGGTAATCGCCTTGACTGGAAACTGCGCCCATGATTAATAGTTAATTTCAAGGTACCAATACTTCCATTGGTAATAAAGTGGACGACGCTCCAACCGTGCTCCATGATTTTTCTAGATTAATAACTCGTCAATAAAACAAATGTACAGGTTAGTAGTATTCTTACGTTAAGAAGTATAAATATATGAAACAGGAAAAACCTCGAAACCTGGATGATTTGTATGGCTAGAAGTTGGAAAATATGAAAAGTGAAAGAGCATTTTGTTAGTTTTTCGGAAGAGTCGTATGTAATAACGGAAATATAATAATTTTGCCTTCTGTTTCTAATTTGACACACTTGTAAGATATGTCTGTGACATTAAAAATTTGTAATGGACCTAAATTATCTGCAACGAATATTCCTAAAGGTGAAGATTTGATTGGATCTGTATAAAAATCTGTTAGTGTTAAAAATGGTTTACCAATTATTAACTGTTTATTGTCGGATAAAACTAAATTGTATATAATAATAATGCTGCCGTTGTTAAGACAGCAGCAGTTGTTAGGATTTTTAATTTTGAAAGTATAATTTGGAAATACGATCCTTTTGAATTGATGACAGTCGCGAACACCGTCGATTAATGGACCTTTAAAATGTTTATCTTTAAAAAAGGGGTATTCTACGTTAGGGTGCAAATTTTCTGGTAAAGAATTAATTTTCTCTGAATGGCGTTTGACTATTTGCTGTAATGGTTGGTGACCCTTCCTAACGCACTGCGAAATGCCTTGTAAAAAGTTATCGAATGGAAAGCAACTGAAGTCGTCAAGCGGGCCATGATTTTTTACATCTTGTGTAATATGTAGGAGATTATGTATGTTGTGGGACACGTATTGTCGGCCATATAATTTTATAAATTTTGAAACAAACTTTTCCAACAGGTTAGCTCCGCGATCAATGTAGACAGAGTGTCTTGAATTGGATAGAATAACGGATGCTATGTGTAAATGGAGAAAATTTCTATATCTGTTCTCAGTTATGGTGCGGAATAAAACTACAGGTCCTGTATAGTGTGACGTCCCACAATTTTTCGCGCGGTTCTATTCCAATAATCCATTAATAAACCTCACAATCACTCCACCAAAGTCCATCGAACTCAACTCTTACCCCATCTCCTCAATCGCCGATCACCTTGATGTTGTACCTTAGCGGTCACCAACACAAGATGACCTATACGAAACTCCACCTCGATGATGTATCTTAGAGATCCCCATCACGAGATGATCGTTACAAAACTCCTTCGCCTATTCGCCATATGAGGCACGAATCCTTCCCTTTAAAACGAATTCAAACAAGTCCCTCGTTACAAAAATCCTCTTAAATTGAGACCACGTCTCAATCCCCTCTTTACGACTCACAGAGTCCAAGCCACTCTAACCCTTTTCCTATAAAATACCCAAAACCCATTCGACGAGTTGAGTATCTCCTTTCGCAGTCATAAGAACCCCAGAAATGTTACTGCGACGCAAATTTACAAACGTGATCAACACGTGATTATAATTACGACGCATTTGGCGTACGTGACATAAATACATCTATTAATAGCCATACCGTTTACAAAAACCCCCGAAATCTACTGCGTCTTGTTTCCGAAATGTGTCAAGGTCTTTACCGCGCGTACCCCCGCAGTACTCCTGTAAGATCCTATAAATACGAAGGATCGAGAGCCCAGGACGCTCTTTTGTCAATAGACAGTCATCTCAGACAGAAGTATTTTTCAAACAGTGTTAAAAATTCAAATCAGTGAATTACGACGATTACTGTAAGTCTTTTTATTATATAACATATTATCCTCATACTAGTTCATATATCTACGGTTATCATATATATATATATCGTATTATTATTTCTATTGCATATTTATTATATTATTATTTCATTAATGCTTATTGCAAACTAATTATTTTTGTCTATCAACGCTTATCGCATACTTATTATATTATTCTTTCATTAATGCTTATTGCAAACTTATTATTTTGTATTACTAACGTTCATCACTTTCATATTCTTTCGTTAATGCTTAATATATATATATCTCGTCATTTATGTCATAATTCATATTATAAATGTTATGTGCCTATGCTCGTTGTCCAACGCATCTCATGTCACCTATGACAAGCGCATACAGACGTGCTTGAAATAATAAATCGTTCTTTGCTTTTAAATCTCTCCATATTATTGTGTATGCCTCTCGAGTACGAAACTTCCTAGTCCAAACAGACGGCTGCAACAGCTGATCTCGCGTGGCGCTAACAGTGTTTACAAACGTACTTTTACATAGGCTGCGGATAGCCGTATGTCCAGGCGGATTTCGCGGAAACATTACGTATAACTTTTACGAGAATGCAACAGCAAATCCTATTATCGAGCCAAATCAAAACAAGAGTGCTAACGGGTGTCCCTCAAGTACTAATTCGCTTTAAAACCTTCCCTGGTCGATTAGAGTGTCGGATGATAGATTCGCGCCTAGCCTTCCCTCAAAACCTTCAGAGTGCTGGATTTTAGATTCACGCCTGATCTTCCTTTCGAACCCACAGTGTGACGGATGATAGATTCGCGCCTAGCCTTCCCTCAAAACCTTCAGAGTGCTGGATTTTAGATTCACGCCTGATCTTCCTTTCGAACCCACAGTGTGACGGATGATAGATTCGCGCCTAGCCTTCCCTCAAAACCTTCAGAGTGCTGGATTTTAGATTCGCGCCTGGTCTTTTCCTTCCCCATAGTCACCGTTCCAAAAACCCTCACCCGGGACGTGACAATAGAATAAAAATTGACGAAATTCTGTTGCCTTCCATCTTTTTAAATCATCCAGACTTCGAGGTTTTCTATTAAATTCGACTGGAATACTGTACCGCAAATTTATTAATTTTGTAGATATCTCGGATATTGTTGATTTTGAAAGTTTTGTGCAGGGTTCGCCACGACACCATAGCTTGAGAAGTACCTTTTTAACTACGACGAGACAAATTAAATGCATGTAATCTAGTAGAAAGGAATTTATCATGTCGATGCCGGGAATATTTTCTATAATCGATGTGCCCTTATGGTGCTTTCTTCCAACCTGTAATCTAAATTCAATATCTGTTCTTAAAGGAATTGTATCTGAATCTGGAAAACAAGTTCTACTAGCTACTGTACGGCCTCTGATATGGCATTTACTGCAAGAATAAAATCCGGTGTGACCTTTTGTATACTTAATAAAAGATTTAGCAGGGACATCACAAAGAAATGATTTGATTTTAATAAAAAACAGTACTAGCGATTAATAGCGATTCTATTGTTGACAAGGTCTATGGCTTCATTGACAAAATCTTGGAGAAAAGAGTTGGCATCTTCGGGTTTCTTATACCCATGGTATATGCCGATAATGTCTATATCTTTGAATCCTGCAATATTGCATAAAATGGGGTACACCTGGCTACCGGAACTCGTAGAAAGTGGGAGACCGTCAACGTTGATATTAATATAAATTGTATAATTTTGAATCTGAGATACACCGACAGATTTCATAAGATATAAAATACTATTTTTTAATCCAAAATGATAATAGTGTCCTGGCTCAACACATTTTGTCACGATTATTCTTTCTGTTTTTAAAAGCGTTCTGGCGTCAGATGGCAAATCAAGTGAATATGATTCCTTCAAAATTGAAAGCAAATGATTAACTGTACTATGAGGAACATTGCGTTGCAAAGCCCACTGGGCTAGAAGAGAAGAGAAGAGGAATTATGACTATTGGCTGCATTTTGTTCTAAACGAGATTGACAATTAACATTATTTTCCGAAATATTAAAAGAAAGTTGGGAGCTACTGCCAGACGGAGGATGGATATCAATAGCCGGAGCATGAAATGAACTTGTAGAACGTGAATCTAAATGAGGAGTATCAGTGCCAGGTGAAGCAGAATTATTAGTTTGAGGAAAATCAAGTAAAAGTTGGTAATTAGTGGCTGACGATACCGTGGCGTCTTCCTGAAGGGACTTATCGAATGCTCTTTTAGCACGCATGTAATACTTATTCAATGGAAATCTGTCAGACATTATTGCGACGGGGAAGAAGTAAAAATATGTAAAGACTGTACTTGAAAAGAAAAAGAGTAGTTTTAGAAATATATAAATACGGAACTTGCCAGTTAGTAGTAGAAAGCACTAATGCACTAAAAAAATACACCAAAGTAATCACACTTGGAAATACCAAATAAAAGGACGCTTCAAATCGCTTGTTCGTACGTGAACGGCGGATCCGCGATAACTGTCGTAGCTTTTTTTTTATAATCCTTTCAGTAGGGGGGGGGATGAAACCACACCCTGTGGGTCGTCCCTCTGAGCTAATGCCCAGTCACCAGCCAATCAGTGTGAGTGGTATTACCGAGCTCAGGGTAGACTGATCGTAATGGTAGTAGATGTTGCGGAACAGTTGCAAAAAACCGCAAAAACCTGAATACGTGAGAAAAAAGAGCCTGAAAAGAAGCGTAATTAGTGGACGGCACAGGACAACACAAGAATGAAAAACACGAATAAGAAAGAGCCGGGGAAAAGCGCGCAATAGCGCGTAAAGTAGAGATCCAACAAGTGTTGGGAAAGCTTAAAAACTAAAACAGCATAGGCAAGTAAGAAACTTTAAGAATAGTTGCGTAATAGGTTATTAGTCTATCTGGACATAGGAAAAGGGATTTTTACCCTGTACGGGATTTTGTTTATGTCGAATGAGCCGGTGCGGCGAGCCAGAGGGTTAATATGATCAGCGACGTGATAGTTATCAATGTTAGTTTGGATGAAGTCATGAATATAGGGGACATCCGTGTCAAAGTGGAGTGCCCTGGTGGAATAGAGCATAGGGGAACCAGCAATTATTTTGAGGATTTTGTTTTGAAAGCGTTGGAGTTTTTCCCGATTGGTTTTGGTAGTGCTCCACCAAACCTGAGAGCCATAGGTGAGCACCGGTCGGATGCAGGTCTTGTATATATTTATACGCAATTGAAAGTTAAGGGGAGACTTATGACTACTGTGAGGATATAGGGCTCCGGAGACTTTAAGGGCCTTGTCAATTCGGTCGGCGATTGCAGCGTTCCAGGCCATTTTTTGGTGCAGAATGATTCCCAAATATTTAACCTGTTTACTCCAAGGAACAGCGTTATTATGGATGAGAATTTTATGATTGTCCGTAGCAGAAAGGACTGAGGTGCGGATCGAAAAAATGATCGCCTCTGTTTTAGTCGGGTTGATCTGGAGTTTCCAGGCCGAGAAGAACTGGAGAACGTGATCCAGGTAAGACTGGAGTCGGAGGACCAGCGGGGAGAGGTGCCACGACGAGGTGAAAATCGCTGTGTCGTCGGCGTAAAGAGCGAGTTCACAGTCAGCATGTTTAGGCAAATCGTTTATGTAAATATTAAAAAGTATCGGGCCGAGAATGGAGCCCTGTGGGCACTCCTGCCAGCACATGATGGGTGTTGGAGTTGGTACCCATGTATGAGACGAACATCTGTCGATCCGTTAAATAGGACGCGATAAGTTTAATGAGGCCCGTCGGGAGTCCGACGAGACTCAACTTATAAATAAGGGCTTCGTGCCAAACAGTGTCGAATGCTCTGGACAAGTCAAGGAGTACCATTGCTGTACTGCGGTTAGTGTTTAATTGATGGGTAATGTACTGTGAGATGCGTAGAATTTGTTGGATAGTGGAGTGACCCTCGCGAAAACCGAACTGTTGGTCGACAATGATGTTGTTATTTAAAAGAAGTTGATTTAGATGCGCGTGAATGCACTTTTCAAAAAGCTTGCCAATGATGGGTAGAAGGCTGATTGGCCTGTAACTACTAGGAAGCTCGCGCGGTTTACCGGGCTTTCGTATCGGGATAACCTTTGACGTTTTCCAGGCAGTAGGAAAGTATCCCAGTGAAACCGAGGATCTAAAAATGTAATAAATCTGACATATGATTAAGCGCGAGGAGTGTTTGAACATCGGAACCGTGATGCCGTCTCCCCCCGGGGCCTTACTCCGAGCCATGCGTTTGATAAAATTATAAATCTGGTCGGGGGAGAGAGGGACGCATGGCGTCCCTTCAGCTGGAGCGTTGAAATAAAGCCATTGACCAGAGGAGTGTGTGGAGACTGTTGCAGGACCGCGTCGTCATGGGTCCGTAGGAACGTTGTGACCAGTAGGTCCGCCTTGCCATCGTCGGAAGTTATGGTATCCTGTCCGTCGCGGAGAGGAGGCAGCTTCTTAAATTTTTTGGTATTGGTAATTTTCCTGTACGTAGCCCAAAAGGTTGGATCGGGCTTGTTGAACGATCTGAGAGTGCGGTCCCAGTGACGAATGCGAAGAAATGATATTCTTTTGCGTATGGTGGCCGAAATATCACGGATCGCCGGTGCAATGAAGTTGCATACCGTATCGTTGTCCACTGCAACGTAGGGCACGACGGTGCCGAATGAGCGACAGAAGCGTGGGGTCGGAGAGGAGGTGAGCCTCCTTGTTAGTTGTTGTAGAAGCGACGGTAGCTTTCCGACGGCATGCGTGTAGGAAGGAGGTGAGTTCCTTGATGGCATCATCGATATGCGTGGTAGTTAAGAGTTTATTTTTAATTTGGTAGCGTAGAGTGTGACTACTGAAGGTCTCCCAGTCAGTGGTGGCGTCAATTCCAGGAAGGACAGAGCTGAGCGTAGAGGTTAACAAGACGGGACGATGAGCAGTGTCAAAATCGTCCGTAGTGCAGCAGTTGACGTTAACGTGATAATCCGTAATGAAGAAATCGATAGTAGACGGACGAGTGGATCCTTGGAAGTAAAGTTCTTTAAAAGCTGTCATTAAATCGAACATAGGTTGGACACCGGATAGTGACCCACTGTCGCGTCGTAACCCAGCTGATTCCCCGGTGTTAGAAGGGAGAGGGAGGGTGGTAGCAGTGGGGGGACGGTGGATACCTGTGACGGCATCTGAGTAGGAGAGGAAGGGGGAAGGGAACAGAGAATGAGGGTGGGAGGTGATGGGGGGAGGGATTGAGGAGAGAGGGGGATCGGCTTTAGGTTTAAGTGGGTTGTGGGTTAATAAACCGTTAGAAGAAATTGGTTTGTTCTTTCTTTTGTCTAGGAATTTGAGGAGTGATGGGCATTGACTGAAATTGGCTGTGTGAGGTCCCAAGCAATTAACACAGGTGGGTGGGGAGTCCCTTGTTTTTTGACAATCAGAGGAGTGATGTGCACCAGCACACTTGACACACTTAGCGGTCAATCTGCAATTTGAGGCGGAGTGGCCAAAGGCCTGACATCGGTAGCATTGCGTATAGTTTTTCCGGGAGAGAAATTTCTCCCAGTAAATACGAGTGCTAAAGATGGTGTTGACCTTGATGACACAGTAGAGGGCATAGTTAGAAGGGCCATTTCGCCCTCTGGCACTAAGGATTGAGCATGCGGAGGGGTTTAGGCCCTTAATTTTAAGCTCGGATAGGAGTTCATCGACAGGGATCTCGGGGAGGCCCTTAAGGACCATAGTGAGAGTACGCTCAGCGTTGAGGGAAAAGGTAAAGTAGGGTACTTTGTCGACGTTCAGTGCCTCCTTAAATTCCCTAAAGGCATCGATGTTGTCAAATTGTAATCTGATTTTGTTTCGCAAATATTTGATGTTAAAAGACTTGCCGAAGTCTTGAGCGAGCTCTCGCTCAAACTTCGGTATGCTGTAGCAGAATTTTGAAATATATAACGGGGAGGGGGGGGGGGTTATGTTGCTATTAACCGGACCGCTGTGTGCTGTATTGGCCTCACCGGGTGAGCCGGTGGGCTGTTTTGTTTTGGTCGGAGAAGACGTGGAAACTTCCGGAGCCGTTTTTTTTTTTAGAATCAGAGGTCGAGGTAGTCAGTATCGTGTGATCAGATTTGAACGCGGCCAGGGCGTTAAAACGATTTTGGGTGGTTACGTTGGGAATGATTTCCAGGTTTGTGGTGGAGTCCGTACGTATAATTATTGGAAGAGAGATCAAGAGAGATGGAAGCGGGTTAGGCGGGCCGCACAGTGGCTTTGATGAGGGGTTGAGTCCATCCGAGGAACTCTTGCCTCTCCTTTTCTTGGATTTTTTCTTTCCAGGGGGGTTTCCGGTCCCTGGATTCGATAAATCGGCTGACAGCGAGCGATCCGATATTTCAGACGAGGAATTTAGAAGCTGAGATTCGATAGCGCTCTCGGCGAGGCGCTTGCCAGTATGCATGTTCGTGTTAGAAGGAGGTACAGTAAAAATGGAGTTACTCACAAGCTTGGAGGTGGATAGGTCAGCTAACTTGATACCTGAGCCTTCTCCATTATTTGAAACAGGGTCCTCAGGGACCCTGTGGACGTCCAGGCTGCCAGAGGCAGCAATTTTGGAAAAGCCTTATGTTAGGCAGTGAAAAACAATGGCTTTTATCACTCCTGATCGGTGTCACTGAGAACCGGCAGGGTTATTTTGTAACCGCGACAAGAGTCGAAAAGCGAGTTGATCGGTAACGGTAGCAGTCAAGGCACAGCGTTGTGGGTCCGAAGACAGAACACGTCCATACACCGCGGGAGACACAAGCGAACTGATCCGCGATAACTGCCGTAGCAGAGTTTTCTGTGGTGTATAAGAAGGCACATCCTCAACCCCCAGTGGTCCGTCCCCGACTTGGGGCCCCCATACCAACCACCGCGCTGAACTGCGCGACTAAAATCATATGTTTGTCCCATAATTGTTCACTTTGTTCAGTTCGGAAGTATATTTGTTGTCTTGCTGAAAAATATAAACAATAAACCTTATATTTAGCTGTATTTGTAAATAAATTATCGAGGAAAATAGGGCAAAACCGGATATCTATTTGAAAGCATAAAATGCATTTATAGTGCAGTAAAATCGGGATCTGTCTACCTACGGAGTAATTCACAGCCAGCTGCATTTTGGCATGGGCCTTTATTTCGTCGTTTTAAATAATATCTCAATGTGAATTTAAGCAACAAACAAACTTGCGATGCACTCAGGAGGACATCCCCTACATATTCACAAACTTCCAAATATAATTAAACTGGATTAATTTATTCTACAGGATGTAGGCGGAACTCTAACGCGCGTGTCAGTCCTCACAGCCTCAATTACTCCGATCCTCGGCGGCTCGAACGTGCGTCAGAAAATTATTCAACGGCGAATAAAGTTAAAGTTCAAGTTGAAAACTTTATTAGGCGCTGAAGTTGAAACGCTCCACGAATAAAAAAATTATCGTTATTCAACACATGACGAATAATTTGTTTAACTTTTATTCGTTATTCGAAATTTTTATATAATTAAAAATTTTGCCCATCACTGGTTTGTGGCAACACTGACCTGCGATATTGTCGAAGATGGCGCACTGGCTTCTGCTTCAATAATAACAGGAGGCGAGATAGTAGGCATTTCATCACGTGATGTGATTTCTGAGGAATTGTCACTTTCTGTTTTCCTCTTCTTGATTACAAAACGATCCATCATAGATCGACACAACCACAGGCTTAATATTAAATAATTAAATGTGAGAGAAATATTGTGGCGACATTATTTCGACGGCATCGATTCAATGAGTTTTTGAATGTAGGAAGGCGAAATATTGTCCCATTCTTCGCGTAATTTTAGTTTTAACTCGTCTTTATTTCTGCAATTGTAATTTAACAATTTAGATTTCAGTTCTCCCCAGACATGTTCGATCGGGTTAAGATCGGGTGACTGGGGAGGGGTTTTTAATAATTTTGGCACATTATATAATAACCATTCTTGCACCAAATACGATGCGTGCTTCGAATCATTGTCCTGTTGAAAGTGGTATACACGCGGCATTTTTAACTTTTGTGCTGATTGTTTTAAATTTTTTTTTAGAATATTTAAATATTTCATTTTGTCCATTATACCTTCAATGAATTCTACATTTCCGGTACCATTGGCGCCTATACACCCCCATACCATAACCGAGCCTCCTCCGTGTTTTACTGTTGGACATGTGTTGCGAACATGATGTTCTGTATTGGGCTTCCTCCACACAATTTACTTTCTCCCATCACGTCCAAATAAATTTATTTTGGTTTCATCGGAAAATATGACACTTTTCCAAAAATTGTCATCACAATTTATATAGGCTTTAGCGAACTGTAAACGCTTTTCTCTATTGGCTTTCGAGATACAGTAAATACTCGTTAGGAGCCCGTCGAACGGGGCTGGCGGCGGGCTCCTAACGCGACTGGACACTATTCCGCGCGGCCACTGGCGCGAGTGAGAAAACCCAATGAGCGAGCGAGAGGAAACGAAAGCCGACGGTAACTTCGTTTCGACTCGTTCGTTTCCTCTCGCTCGCTCTTTGGGTTTTCTCACTCTCGTCCGAAGGATTCCAAGAAATGGTGGGGATAGTCGCCGGGCTCCTAACGCGTGGTAGAAACGGGCTCCAAACGAGGATTTACTGTATAAGGTTTCTTCCTGGCCACTCTACCGTGATACCCTTCTTTACGTAAAGTTCTTCGAACTGTTTCTACCGATATATTTTTTTTAATACGGGTTGAAACCTCCGTTGTTAAATTTTTCATATTAATTCCTGGATTTATTTTAATTTGTCTGCAAATAAATCTATTATCGTTGTCCATTCCAAACCTTCCTCGTCCAGGTTTATTACGAATTGTTCCTTCGTACTTATAATGATTAACAATTTTCTGAATTGTGGAATGGATTTTACTCACAATTTTACCCACTTCGCGCAAAGATTTCCCTTGGCAATATAATTTTATAATTAATTGACGAGTAGAAATGTCTGTTTCTTTCCTCCTGCTAGCCATTTCGTTAATACTCAATAAACAGATAACAAGTAGTCATTTGTTTTTAGTTTCTTAACAACCGCATATCGAGAACCATTTCGCGGGACTTTCCCTTCAATAATACCATCATTCAACCTATGCAGGCCGCGTAATTTGTAAAATTAGTTATGTGTACGCTCAATTTTGTGTCAGTAAAATGCCTGTATTTTTACGTTTTCAGTTAAATATACAACAATACTTGATGTTTTTTAAAAACAAAATTCATTAAGCGTTCGCCAAACCATTAGAATAAATATATATTGAGTTTTTACACTCAATATATGTACGTTTTTATTCATTCTCCCGCCAATTTTCACTACCAACATAAGTGTACGCTCAATTTTGTGAGTAACTGTAGGTCGTACAGTGGCTCACATCCATAATCGTACACTCTTTAAAATCGCATAACATTTTTAAAATTGGTCCGAACGACCTGAGTTTTCTTGAGAAGCTAGAATGATTAGTTTGCTAAGTGACGTGTTTCGTCGTTTTGAAAAAAATTGCAACTCGTCGGAATAGCAAAAAAAAAGTAGTAAAGGTCGTTTTTCAACTTTTCTTCTGAGCCTATAATGAAAATTAAAAAAAAATCCACTTGTAGATTTAAGTAAGTTGAATACATGATGAAAATTTCACAAAAATCTGTTAACGTTGCTCTGAGCTACAAACGTTTAAAGATCGCAGAATAAGGTTGACAATCGCAAAATTCCCGAAATCAGCTATTTTTTCCTAACGCGCCCCCCCCCCCCCCCTCTGGAGCCGCCTCTGATATGTGTCGTTGTACCATTAATTGCAACCAAACTGCAGTCTCAAACACGAGGTAAGTTGCCGAACTCACCCGTTCGGGTAATTTCATCCGAACTACTGACACGATTTAAAAATGTTGTGGGGTAAATTTGTTGGTGATTCAATTATCTTTAATTTGAGATAATTTTCGACCATATCGGTCATTCGTAACGTGAGATATTCGCAATTAAATGGGATCACCTTTTTAACAGACAGGTAAAAAGTTCACCTGTCGATATCTCGAAAACGTATCCGTAGAAATTTTTTTAGACCTTGTATTCGAAATCAGCGGGCCATTTTACATAAGAAAAAAATAGTGGCATCTGCTGCACAAAATGGCTGTAAACTAGTATTATTGGGAAGAGGTGAAATACAAATTCCCACACCGTTACAAAGCAGTAAAAGTTATTCATGGTGTACCTGCTACACAGGTTAGCGTTGAACGTGCCTTTTCAACACTGAAGTTTATATTAAACGATAACAGATATAATTTAAGTCCTACAAAGTTGGAAAATGTTTTGCTTGTAAAATTAAATTAAATACGATGATGTGTTATAATTGAGGGCTCGGATGCAATAAGGGGACTAGCGCTCGAAAATGGGAAAAATAATTGTCCAAACGCTATGAAATATTGGAAAATTAAATGTTGTTAAACTGTATTTTAAAAAATATAGTATTGTAAAGCTCGTCACGACACACATTTTTTCTATTCACAGTTTGTTTATCGAATCATTACTATTCGAGCTAAAAATTATAAACGAAAAAATTTTCATCGTCCAAAATCATTATTTCTTTAAACATAAATTGCGATAACTTGAGTAAATATTAAGGGATCGTTATGAGACTTGAAACATAAAACTCAGAAAACTCTAGCGAAGCCGCAAAATGTATGCACAAAACCCTTATGTTAACAAATGTAATAATATTTCATTAAAAGGTAATACTGGATATAACCCATGTTTTTCAACGTTCGCCGTCAAAAAGAATCGAGGCAATTTTGAGGTACATATAACTTGCAGCGACAAAGTTTTTCCTTAATATACAAGGAAGATTTTCACAAATTTTCACACTGATTATTAAATAATTGTAGAAGTTATGACGATATATATAATTCTCCCACGGCGCCAACTGTCAACGCGAATGCTAAGGCTGCTAAATAGCCCATTACACGCAGCTGTTGACTATTGGTGGCGCGGGAGATTTATATATATCGTCATATCTTCTACAATTATTTATTAATCAGTGTGAAAATTTGTGAAAAACTTCCTTGCATATTAAGAAAAAACTTTGTCGCTGCAAGTTATATGTACCTCAAAATTCCCTCGATACTTTTTAACGGCGAACGTTGAAAGACATGGGTTATGTCCAGTATTACTTTTAAATGAAATATTATTACATTTTTTAACATAAGGGTTTTGTGCATACATTTTACGGCTTCGCTAGAGTTTTCTGAGTTTTATGTTTCAAGTCTCATAACGATCCGTTAATATTTACTCAAGTTATCGCAATTTATGTTTAAAGAAATAATGATTTTGGTCGAAGAAATTTTTTTTATTTATAATTTTTATCTCGAATACTAATGATTCGATAAAAAAACTGTAAATAGAAAAAATGTGTGTCGTGACGAGCTTTATAACATTATATTTTTTAAAATACAGTTTAACAACATTTAATTTTCCAATATTTCATAGCGTTTGGACAATAATTTTTCCCATTTTCGAGCGCTAGTCCCCTTATTGCATCCGAACCCTCAATTATAATACTATCAGGTGGAATTTCAAAACATAAATAGTATAATAATAGGTAGATGTATATTCATATATTCTATTATTGAAATGTAAATATTATATATTATATTATAGAATTTCTATGTATTTCGGTTCATGTGACTTATAAAAAAAATGTTATTTAGGTATTATTCTTGACAAGTTCTCTTTTCAATTCAATACTTATTATGAAACCATTAATTACTTACCTATGTTATGATTTTCATACCTCTTATTAAATAAACATATGAAGAATACGATATTATATTGTTAAATAAAACTAGTACCTAATAGTTTAGTAGGGGAAACCTGTCCAAAACCGTATACTTAAAGTTCTAGGTCCATAACCTTTTAACACGTTGACTGCCCACGAAATCTGGAGGTGCTATGCTCGACGCCGAAAACGCCCCGATTGGAGTGTACTGTTTAAAGAAGGGATGGGGGCTATAGCGGTTTTACAGGGGCAAGAGGTACTCCGCTCGCTCCGCCTGTGATGTGACAGTTCAGCCAATAACAAAAATACGTGTGTTTTGTTTTTATAATTAGCTACGTTGGAAATTGATTTAACATTTCAAAACCATCCAATCGGTGAAGTATCAAAACAAGCGACACTCCGATTGGCGTGCTCAGCATCGGCCTACGGTCAGCCCGTACCCGCCCGATTGCTCCGATCGGTGTAGTCGGCGTTGGTCAAAGAACAAAAAACACGCCGATCGGTGTGGTGGGCAGTTAACGTGTTAAATAATAAAACAAGTTGGGTAATGAAAACGGTATTTATTAAAGGGTTTCATAAACAACACAAAATAACAAAAATATAATTGAAAAGTTTAAATAGGGTACTTAATTGAACAATAAAACAATACCGCTCCGTTTTCCGGTTTTGCCCACCCTATGGGGCAATTTTGATCCAAGCGGCTCAGCCATATTCTTCGCGACAATATACACAAAAATTAGTTTCATATTTATTTTCTCTAGGTTTAATTGCTTTACATTTTATAATTACGTGGCATCTTGCTGACACTTTTAAACAAAAATGGAACACTAGTTTACGAACCGTCGTTCGGTGTACGGTATTGCCCCAAGACGTAAGAACCCACACTGTTGGTTACAGCTAAATATGAAAATGACAACAATCGGCCACGATCATCAAAATATAATAGAAATATATACTGTTAATAGATATCTTCATGTACCTTATCTTCTAATTACCAGAACACTATATGTATAGTCCACTTGAAGTACAGTCGACAATAAGATCACAGCACGTAGAAATATAATTAATTGAATAATTCGCTGGAGCGTATGTATTTCACCACGAGGATCTGTGGACTAACAGTGTAATATGGCGAAAAACTATTGCCAAACGCGCGTGAGCTTCATTAATTTGATTTCAGAAATAAGTATGGTATACGGTTTTGCCCCGGTATACGGTTTTGCCCCGGTATACGGTTTTGGACAGGTTTCCCCTACTTTTTTTTTATGTTATGAAAACTTTTTTAATAAACGTTCTAATATAACTTGTTTCCATGGAAGTTTTATTATCCAGATTCTAAAATATCTACGTAGCTAAATATTACAAATAAATAACACATTCAGAATATCAATTTAACAGTAAGAATTATTTAATATTGTTGTAGTACTATCCATTGAATAGTACCCATTCAGTATTTGTTACAACGATTGAGAACTTTTTTAATATTGGTGAACAAAATATCTGTTCCTGTTACATGTAGAAATTTTTTTATTTTTATATTTTATAAGTTACATTCCAACTAGAACCTTTATTTTTAAGAACTTTTATCTTGTCGGTTTTCCTGGGAACTTATAATGTGAGAATATTTTTAAAAAAGTTCCGCGGTCCATGTTTTAAATGGAATCTATTGAAAAGTTCCAGACATTTTTCGATACCTGACTTAAGGCAAGTCAGCGATATGTGAATCGACAGGCAATATTAATATCAAATGGAAACACAATGTTTAAAATATACGAGTACATAATGCACGCAGGATTGATTAATTTTAGGGGGTTGTTCGAAACCGCGTGGGTTTTTCCCAAAACTCATGACCTGACCGGGGATGTTCCACGTTGCTCGCATAACGTAATAAAACATTATAGCAGCCGATATGCAGACGACTCGGCGAACGTTATGCTCTTAATCTTAAGTAGTTTATACTAGTATTGTACTCAAATACCCTTGGAAAGAAGTTTTCTTTGTTCCATATTGTCCACCCATAACGGTACTCTATCTTTCAATATCTTCTACAGCCGTGTACGCGGTTCGCTTTATAGCTTCCATTGTTAAATATTTTCTAGCATTCGAATATTTTCGACACCTTAGGCCTTAGACAATAGGCAATGTTCCCGTCATCTGGTCGACAGTCGGTCTTGTCCGCGCGGTAATTATACCACCGATGCACCGAACAACAGGGTTGTAAACCCGCACTCATCGGCAGACGCTCGCGACTTCGGCGCGGCCAAGTTAATCCTTGACCTCGCATATTTATTATTTTCACCAGCACGCATGATCCTACCAAGGAGTGTCTGATATTGAAATAAAATTCATTACAATCATTACTATTTGGAAACATGATTGCAACTAACTAACCGGATTACTCGGGTTATAGATGTCTTGTGTGATCTTGTGTACCGAATCGGTTGCGGATTAAGGGGGTATTACACCCAAAAATTCGATCTTTTTTTTATTTTCTTTGGGGTTTGGGAAATATGTGCTTAAAATATTAAGGTGAAATTCGTAGAACTCCCAGAGTTATAGGGGCTTAAGGCCGCAGCGTGGCACGTAATCGTTCCCTCGATCCTTGTATCTAAAGAGGCTATGACTGCCAGCAGAGACGAGAGAGCTGCCCCACATGATTTTTTGAAGCTGAGGAAGGTTCCCTCTACGGTCTTGGTATAGCATATTAGGGATAAGTTGCAGAAATTAGTCGTTATCTACCGTAACTTCAGTGGTGTAGGTCGTAACTGCATGAAAAATTTTAAACGCGTTTTTCTCGAAACAATTTTTTTGATCGGGCCCACATTTTTCTCAAAAAATACTATCGGACCGATTGAGCTAAAATTTGAGACACATTCCAAGTGAATGTGTACCTATAGCCTGAAGCAGAATTATATCAATAGTTTTAATACAACCTCCCCTACACCTTGTTTTAGCTCTAGAAAAGTCCAAGAAATCAATTATAAATTTTTAAACAGCTGAAACTTCGGTAACAATGTCCGGACTTGGTTACATCTGCTTCGGGCGATAACTACACTCATATAGATTATAAAAATCTTTGGTACATTCGTTTCAGATGACTATGACGGCCGCAATTCATGCGCCCGATGGGGCCGATGTTTGATGACATGACCTGCGCTTCGGCGTGTAACTTGTACAAATTTCAATATAATGCATTCCAAAAATTTGTGTTGATAGTTCAAACACAACTAAATATGTGTGCAAAACGCCTGCCCTGTAAGTGCGATAGGTTTTCCAGAATTAATTTCCAATTATCACCTTCAAAAACGAGTGTCAAGACTAGAATACCCCCTTAAGATATCCATATTTAATTTTTTAACTAAATTTCCGAATGTTTAGATTTTACGCAAATAGTTTGCGATAGGTAGGTACATGTATAATTTACTAGATTGCAGATGAAGATAAAAACATCATGATTTTGGTAAATAAAGTTTAATCCATTTTTTGGTTTGTTTTGGTGTAAGAATACTAAGGTGTTAACATTTTCGGGCAGTCAGCAGAGTAACCCCTTTTCTTCCTGTGTCTCATCGCGAGGCATACCTACTGGTAGTACTTCTTCATAGTAATTTCGTTTTCGACCCCATTGCCAGAGAAACATTACTATTATGATAAGGACATCTTCTTTTGGTCATCGCGTGGACCACAAGATTAATTTTCATCACTGTCAGCGCTCAGAACATCATTACAATTTATTTATACTGTGGCGGAGGTTTATTGCCCGACGAACATAGAGAGATTAGCTAGTAGAGGAGGGAAATGCCACATCTTGTTCCCAAAAATTAATCAAGCTAATCGGCTGGAGCGTTTCGCCAGGGTTGCGGTTTATGACCGTTTTGCCCCGCGAGTTGACGTTTGATGACGGTACCTGCGCGTCCGAAGACATCATACGCACCACCCACCGACAGAGCAATATACGGATTAACGCAGAATGAACAATATTGTCACGTTTTTTATTGGCCTTTAAAAATTTGACAAACAGATGTTGTTTAAACATTCTTGGAAAAATAATAAATTATCGATCGTAAAGAACGAATGGATTTACGCCTATCTCTGAGCCCGGTTTTGTCCCAACGCACGCGAAAAAGATGCCACTAAATAATATAGTTGTGACGAAGTCACGTCACGCGCCGCGCAGGCGTACGGCGCCGCGCCGATAAGCCGAGTTCGCGCCGCGGCCGCTAGGCGGCCGCGTAGCCGCGAGCTGTCTCGCGGGCGAAGATGTACGGGCTCGCGATATAAGGACCGCGGCGAGCGAAACTGATAGCTCTTGTTCCGCACGAATTATCCGTTAACGCTGCCGTACCGTACGCCAAGACGCTCATTTTTTGGATTTCGTGAGGTGTGCGCGCGTCGACCGATCGTCACGCTGTGCCATTAACCAGCCTCTTTCTTAAATAGGCCGAGAGCAATCTTGTGCCCTACCTTGCCTGTAAGGTGTCTCCGCGCCTCTATAGGCCAGAGCCCTATTGCACACGGGAACGCCACTATACGACTCTCGTACGATCGTGCCTGTTAAGGCCTTTCCGAGCAGAACGTTCCACAAACTCCGCATCCTTGATCCCCCAGCTCGTCGCCAGCGCCGCCGCCGCGAGAACTACGCCGCCGCGATTTTACCGAGTCGAGTCTCCGCACCCGCAACCGTTACGCGGAAGATATTGTAAACATAATCTTACAGCTGAATAAACATTGTTATTGTTTAACCCGCCTACTCATTTGATGAACCCGGCCTTACCGACTGAGTCGGCAATAAACTCCTTCTCCGTCCCACCGGCAACCGTCTCACAAACCGAAGACGGTCACATAGTAATTAAAAAGTATTATCCACCATCAATACGCCTCGTGGAGAGACACAGGAAGAAAAGGGGTAGTCCGCTGACTGCGCGAAAATGTTAACACCTTAGTATTCTTTATTAACCAAAATCATGAGGTTTTTTATTTTCATTTGCAACCTAGTAAGTTATGTCTGTACCTACCTATCGCAAACTATTTGCGTAAAATCTAAACTTTCGGATATTTAGTTAAAAAATTAAATATGGATATCTTAATATACGTGAAACCGTATATTTCGATACACTTGTACCCGCGAATTCAGTACACGGGTAGGTACACGGATACTACGATCCGTGAATTTCGATACACGTGTACATGTGTATTTCAATACCCGTGTACCCGTGTATTAAGAAGTACACGGATTAGAACACGGATATTTTTACTACACATGTACACGTGTATCTTCAATACCGATAGCTATGTAGGAGACCCAACGTGATCATCAGCTAGCGCCCGTCGCCAGGTCTGTGGTCTCGCGTAATACCATCTATCGATACCGCACGTAGGCTAAAGGCCTGCGCACACATATCAGTTCCGTGTCAGTACCGTTCCGGCGTAACAGTGGTAACAATAAGAGACCCTCTCCGCCCCTCTTCTTCTTGAACTGATATGTGTGCGCAGAACTTAAGTCCCCGCCATAAAATTCTTAAAGGCAGGACAGCATGGGACCATCCGCCCTCGACCTCACCCTTAAATTTGGTGACGCTAACATATATATACGTATAGATTTCTCTAACGTATAACAAGCAGAGTTGGGTGTTATCCGAATAAAGTTTTATTCGCGTAACCTTCGAATAACAATTGCGAATACCTATGAAATAGTTATTGAAGAGTGACGAATAATTTTATATTCCAAAGCAGCGCGATAATTGTATCGTGTGTTACCGGTACGTGTATGTATGTATGTATGTTTGTAGTTAAGTTTGTTGAAACGGCGAAGCTAAAGGGTCTATCTGTCATTAGGTGAATCGAGACCCTCGTCTGACGAGGGAGCTCCATCCGAGTTGTAACACTGCCTATATAAAATGGGCAGTATGTCCATGTATGTACAATCATAAAAAGATCAAATTAATATTTCCTTTTACCCCCTCGTATTACAGGATTGTAAAATTTCAGCAAAAGGTCGGAAGGCCTCTCGATACCCCTCGCGGATACCTGCCGCCCGCCCATATAGAAGTAATAAACAAATGCCGCTAATTCCCCTGACCCTTCGTCGCCACATAGTTCTTTCGAATAACGATTACAAGATTAGCAAATAAATGAATTCATTCGATGAGAATGAAGAAATTTTCTTTATTCGAAGAGCGTTTCTCATCCGTAGCGACGACGTACCATTTATTCCAAGGTTCATTCCAAGGCGCATAACTTCACTCTGCACTGCGTTCTAGGTGTGCTCACTGATTGAATGATGAGGGACGAGCGACGAGGACTGTTCTCATTTAGGTACGAATAATCATTAAAAATGAGAATAAGAACAGGATTGCTAGAATTACAAACGACCACGCATGAAACGAGGAGATACTTGTACATCGTTTGGCTGTTATCGAATATATTTAAAAAGTACTAATATTTTTGTTTAAATAAATAGATTGTGTTCTATTTGTACGAGTACCTGCATGACTTCAATTCTTCTAGGATTATTTTATGCAAGCTATTCATTGAAACTCTCGGTTTTTCCCCCGAGGTCCTGGGTAAGGCGAGCTATGTATAGCCAAACTACACATCTGGCAACCAGTCTCGCGCAGGTCAGTCGTTTTTGCGCGTAGAAGCGGTCAGTTTTCTGTTTCCGGTGACTTTTCGCGCCCCTTTTTTCTGCGCGTTTTCAGCGTCGCTTGAGGACCTCGGTCCTCTTCGAAGACAGTAGATTGAGTAGGTATAGATCGAAACGTTTTTGGGAAGGTGAATATGAAATTACTAATCGTAAAGAACGAATGAATTTTCGTTTCGCTCTGAAAAATTCCTCAAGCTAGTCGGTTTAGAATGTTTTGATCGTCTCGCCAGGGTCGCGGTTTATGACCGTATTGTCCCGCGAGTTGGCGGTTGACGACGGTACCTGCGCGTCCGAATTGTCATCGTATTTACCAACTGTGTATCCACCGACAGAGCAATATATGGATTAACGCAGAATGAAGAATTCCGGAAATTATGCATGAAAGGGTACAACTCACCCATTCTAATGAGCTTGAAATATTTTGTCATGGTCATCATTCTGAACAACTTTTCCCTATAGGTACAGGGATGTATAGGTATAGGTATATGTTACCCCCGCTCGGCCTTCGTTTCCGAGATATTTGCGAAAAACTTCTTTTGACTTATTCCGACGCAACGGATTCCACTTTTCAACTTGTCCCGGGTATCAGGGTTATACCCGATTAGTGTTAGGGTTAGGGTCGGTGACAGAATCCACCGACAGCCTAAGGGTCTCGTAGTAAGAGGCGACAGCAAGCCACCCCCCACACCGGCCAGATTCACGAACGTCAAAAATAAAGAAGCGAGGCGCGAGGGCCGCAGGTAGGCAAGGCCCGCGCCGCCAACTTGGGACGGACGCGGGGGACCCTCGCGCGCCGGTTTTCGTCAGAATAAATTAACCGACTCGGCTAGCTATCCTTAACTAAAAAGGGGAACGAGGGACTTTCCCAAATCGCGCGAACACAATTGACCCCTGAAAATCCGGCTATTTTCCGATTTTGTGTTATAACTCAAGAACCGTAAGAACTGTAAGAACTATAATTTACCAAATGTTAGTCCTTATTAAGAGAAGTAACTTTTTCCTGAACACTTTTTTTCTATCTCCTACAGTTCGCGAGTAATAATACAAAATAAAACAAATTTCAGGGGTCAATTGCACCCTCTTGGAGTGAATTTGGGCAGCAAACGAAATTGCATTGTGTACTCAGCAGGACTTCCGCTACATATTTACAGAGTTTCATAATTTTCTGAATTTCCAGGTTCGGGATCTTCCCTTGTCAAAAGTATGGGGGTTGAAACTTGGTAACCCGGCACACATGAAAATGGTTACTCCTACGAAAAAAACTCATACAACCTTTTTTGTAGAGAATTTCCTAGGTTATAAATTGTGTAAGACCTATTTTTGTCGCAAAACTGCTAGATAACGAGATATTCGCGAAAAACTGTTTTTTTTTTCAACCCTCTGTAAAATTTTTAGCGGCACTCGGATCGATAGGGACTTTGGTCATATTGTTTAGAACGACCAAATAAAGGCCCATACCAAAATTTAGCTTGCTGGGATTTATTCCGAAGATTGGGCAGATTTCCGTCTAATTTCACTGGACTACTAGAGCAGAAAACGTTTCCCGTTTTCAAGGTCGCGGCGGTCGAAATCGATGCATTTATCAACGATGCCACTCGGATATAAGATTTATAGAAATAGTAGGGGAGACCGGGGCAGATTGTAACGAAAAAAGTTTTCACAGTTTTTTCTCGAAAGTGTTTTCCTCAATCAGGAAATAATTTGCGTGTTTTACTACTTACATATGTGATGAACTATTTGCGTGAAAGTACGTGACAAAATCTTGGACACTTAGACATCTAGCTTCATCTTAAACAAATCTAAACCTTTGTTACAATCTGCCCCAGTCCGGGGTAAATTGTAACACATCTGTTTTACTTATTTAAATACAAATATGAACACAAATAAACATTTCTAAAAAATATAAATGAAAACACAGATCATTATTAAACATTTGATATACATGAGTTAAGCAATCATTGCTTATTCATCTGATTCTATCAAAATCTTCTTCTGTGCTTTCTTTACTTTTTCCTTCATAATTTTTTTCTATTTTTTGGATTCTCGATTGTTCTGTTGTTCGTCTAGAGCATCTTTTTCCGGTGTGTCAGCAAATAGCTTGCTTTATCACCATTTGGAGCGGAGTAAGTATATAGTAACATGTTACAATTTACCCCGAGGTCGAATTTTTGCGTTTTATCTCAGCAAACGAGAAACTAAACATCAAATCACTAAAATGCGTAAGGTAGATGACCCCATTACCGACCACGTCCCCATTAGTGACCAATTATTAATTTATTACTGTTTATTGCAACATAGAAAGCGAAATATCAACCAGAAAGTTCAGAAATTATAATTAGAGGTGTTTCATTTATTGTTTCATACGTTATTTATGTAGCCGTACATTCATCTTTAAGTAAATTCACATGTAAATTAGGACTTGGTCATTGACATGAAAGTTGACAGATTCTAATAACGTGAGGTTATACTACAGATATCATTAAAGTCACAAATTTTACAATAAAAATACATGGATCCGTGCAGTAACTTACTCAAATTAACTAGAAATATATACAAAATTATAAAATAAAAAGAAAATATTCATTTTCTTTCATTATTGTAGCAGAAAATCGTGGTCGGAAATAGGTACCGTCAAATACCGGTCTGTACCAATTTTCGGACATTTTACAAGTGGTGTTGTTAGACCTAACTAAAGTACTCAAGTAATTTTTTAATTATTAAATTTTGAGTACATTTGATTTGTACTCACAATTGAGTACAAAAAGTACTAACATAAATATATTTTCTTTAGAAAATAGTGGTGAAAACAAAGATAAAGGAGCAGAAGCGCGCGAAATACACGGCAACCGAGTTAATTGAAGCAATATGTAAAATAAAATCTGGAGTACCCATATGTAAGGTCAGCCGTGAATTTGGTATTCCTAAAACCACATTGTTATATAAGAAAAGGGAGCCCATAACATCGATAATTGTTTAATTTTCATAAAATGTTAATAAAAATAGTTTGTTATACTCACGAACACAAATTTAATAAACAAAATGATGCATTTACAATGGGGGAAACTGCTGGTCAATAATGGGGACGTGAGACGGTCGATAGATGGTACAAGTTGGTCAATAAAGGGGACATCAGGTCCAATACAATTTTCACCATAATTTTTGTGTAAATAGTCAAATATCACTCTAAAACTAATTTGATTAAGAAACTAGAGACTTCAAAAAATACAATGATCCATACTTTACTCAAAGATTGTCGTATATTAGTAAAAAAATTACTATTTCGAACCAGTCACACTCTTAAACGGTCGCTAATGGGGACATTTACCTTACACATAATAATAAATCAATGTGTACTGATTCGTTTGCGACAAAGAAACAAAAATTCAAACGGTTCCTAATGACGGTTAATTGAAATAAAAGTGCTAAGTGTCACGTCCCGGGTGAGGTCTTTTGGAACGATGACTGTGAGGAAGGAGAAAGGACAGGCGCGAATATTAAATCCGTCACTCTGGGGGTTTTGAGGGAGATTCGGGCGCGAATATTAAATCCGTCACTCTGGGGGTTTTGAGGGAGATTCTGGCGCGAATATTAAATCCGTCACTCTGGGGGTTTTGAGGGAGATTCGGGCGCGAATATTAAATCCGTCACTCTGGGGGTTTTGAGGGAGATTCTGGCGCGAGTATTAAATCCGTCACTCTGGGGGTTTTGAGGGAGATTCTGGCGCGAATATTAAATCCGTCACTCTGGGGGTTTTGAGGGAGATTCTGGCGCGAATATTAAATCCGTCACTCTGGGGGTTTTGAGGGAGATTCTGGCGCGAATATTAAATCCGTCACTCTGGGGGTTTTGAGGGAGATTCTGGCGCGAATATTAAATCCGTCACTCTGGGGGTTTTGAGGGAGATTCTGGCGCGAATATTAAATCCGTCACTCTGGGGGTTTTGAGGGAGATTCTGGCGCGAATATTAAATCCGTCACTCTGGGGGTTTTGAGGGAGATTCTGGCGCGAATATTAAATCCGTCACTCTGGGGGTTTTGAGGGAGATTCTGGCGCGAATATTAAATCCGTCACTCTGGGGGTTTTGAGGGAGATTCTGGCGCGAATATTAAATCCGTCACTCTGGGGGTTTTGAGGGAGATTCTGGCGCGAATATTAAATCCGTCACTCTGGGGGTTTTGAGGGAGATTCTGGCGCGAATATTAAATCCGTCACTCTGGGGGTTTTGAGGGAGATTCAGGCGCGAATCTTGCATCCAGCACTCTAATCGACCAGGGAAGGTTTTAAAAGGCGAATATATATATATACCCGGAGAACACCCGTTAGAGTACCTTGTATTTGTTTTGATTTTGGTGATAGGATTTACCGTTGCATTCGTACTAAAGAAACCACACTTAGTTTTCCTAAGAATAGCACGGTTCGTGCTGCAGTGTGTTTGTAAATACTGGGAGAGCTCTCGCGAATCAGCTGTTGCGGCAGCTTGGTTTCGTGGGGAAGCCTTATGATTTGAGGATACGCACAATAACTCGAAACATGATTGATAACAAAGCGGTTTATTAGCTTTGTTAGAGTGGGTTTAACAATGCGTGGGAAGATTTTGTATTCACACGCGCAACATTTATAATATGAGTTATGAATATGAATGGCGATATATACATAATAAGCATAAACGAAAGAATATAATAATAAGCTATAAGCGTTGATAAATAATAATATGGTATGGGGTGATATGCACTATAATGATGGTATATAATAATGACTTACAGTGATTGTCGTAGAGCACTGATTAGAATAATTAGCACTGGTTAAATAATACTCTGATCTATTCGATAGTCTGTTGACAAAAGAGCGTTCTGAGCTCTCGATCCTTCGTATTTATATGATCTTCCAGGAGTACTGCGGGGGTTCGCGCGGTAAAGACCTTGACAGATTTCGGAACAAGACGCAGTAGATTTTGGGGGTTTTTGTAAACGGTATGGCTATTAATAGATGTATTTATGTCACGTACGCCAAATGCGTCGTAATTACAATCACGTGTTGATCACGTTTGTACATTTGCGTCGCAGTAACATTTCTAGGGTTTTTATGGCTGCGGAAGGAGATACTCAACTCGCCGAATGGGTTTTTGGGTGTTTTATAGGAAAAGGGTTAGAGTGACTTGGACTCTGTGAGTGGTAAAGAGGGGATTGAGACGTGGTCTCGATTTAAGAGGGTTTCTGTAACGAGGGACTTGTTTGAACTCGTTTTAAAGGGATTCGTGCCTCATATGGCGAATAGGCGAAGGAGCTTGTAACGATCCTCTCGTGACGGGGATCTCTAAGATACATCGTCGAGGTGGCGTTTTGTATAGGTCATCTTGTGTTGGGGACCGCTAGGGTACAACATCAAGGTGATCGGCGATTGGGGAGATGGGGTAAGAGTTGAGTTTGACGGACTTTGGTGGAGTGATTGTGAGGTTTATTAATGGATTATTGGAATAGAACCGCGCGAAAAATAGTGGGACGTCACACTAAGACAACATTTACTTACGTGCTCTAAATACTAAAATTCTATTACCACAAAATGAATACATAACGCTCGTTTGGGTCACTAAAACGGACGGTGCTAATATCGTCAAGCAGCTCTCGCATGCTGTGGGTTAGCAGATTTGTCGTTCAAAAGATTTTTATTATTTATTTGTTTTATTATTATTTATAAAACGGGACAAGCCCAATATGATACACGTAAAATAAAATAAAAAGAAAATAATAAAATACGCAATAAAATACTGTTGGTTGAGTACAGACGAATAACACAGAAATGCCTAGACGAGGCAAAGGTTCTTATTGCGCCAACTGCGTTCCCATAAGTGCAGTGACCGACCGTCTAAAAACTGCCAGAGAGGTGCCAAAGAAATCTACTTTGTCGGCCCACCCACACCCGCGCAAACATACCCTCGTGATGGGGTCGCTCTGACGCATATTAGTCCGAAAAAATTTTACCCGAAATAACGGCGTAGATCGCAATGGTCTGGACAGCGCGCTAAAGTTAATTAAACCCAGTAATTGGGGACAAGTAATGCTCCCATTAATGATCCTGAACAGAAAGGACAGGTCAGCCAACTCCAATCTCTGCTGAATCGTCAGGAACCTAAATCTTCGCAAAGCCGGCCCGTAATCGTGATCAAACACGCTGATTGGTTGACCGAGGCGAAAGGACGCAAAACGCAAAAATCTGTGTTGTACCCTCTCTAGCGCCACTATAAGGTAGGCCTGATGAGGGAACCAGATCACGGACGCATATTCCAGGTGTGGCCTAACCAGCGCATCATACAACAACTTAAAGGTATTAATACTCCTGAAACCACGTGAGTGTCGCATGATAAAGCCAATCTGCTTAGAGGCTAAGTTAGTAGCTCTGGTGATGTGCTCCGCAAAGGAAAAAGTAGTATTGTAAGTCACACCCAGGTCACATACGCTCTCCGTGCAAGACAAGTATGAATGTCCCAGCGAATAATTAAAAATCCACGAACTAAATGACCGGGAAATCCTAAGGACCTGGCACTTCGACAAGTTCAGAGGAAGTTTATTTACCATGCACCATACATAAAGCCTGTCAAGGTCACCTTGGAGCTCCCGGGCATCGTCCATAGAGTTGATACTGGCAAATAATTTAAGGTCGTCCGAAAAAAGTAAGGGAGTACCGAATTGAAACAACTCCGCTAGATCGTTGATAAAGATACAAAAAAGCAAGGGACCCAGGTGTGACCCCTGTGGCACGCCCGATGTGACCCATATCGGTTGAGAAAGGCAGCCACGCACCTTAATAACTTGGGTTCGGTCTGATAGATAGCTGCCTAACCATTGAAAAATCCTACCATGGAACCCGAATAAACCCAATTTCCTCAGCAGAATGCCGTGATCAACCGAATCGAATGCCTTCTTAAAATCAGTATAGATCACATCTACTTGCTGGCGCGCGTCCAACGCGGAGGACACATGACTCGCAAACACTGCCAAGTTCGTCACCGTAGATCTACCCGGGAAAAAGCCATGCTGCGCATCTGATAATCTACTTCTGATCAGGCCCGAGAGCTTACTGGTGACCACTTTCTCAAATATCTTGGGAAAGCAACTAAGAAGCGAAATTGGTCTGTAGTTAGTGACGTTACTCTTATCCCCGGATTTAAAGTCAGGCGTCACGACACTCGATTTCCAGGACGTTGGAAAGGACCCAGAATTGAGTGACTTGTTAAAAATAATCCATAGTGCCTTGGAAAGGCCAAAAATACACGATTTAACAAAGAAAGGGGGTAGTGCATCAACACCAGCTGACTTTTTCGAGTCCAGATCATCAATGGCTTCGAACACCTCCGCAAGACTAATGTCTAGGCTAGAAAGATTCATCGCCGTAGCGCCGTCCTGGACAGGGCCTGTGGCCGATCGAGCGGTCGGAAGGAAAACCGACTGAAACTGTTTCGCGAAGAGGTTCGTAATTCCCTCATCCGATTCCGCTATGTCGTCACTACGATACATAGTATCAGGTAATCGTGTGTCCCCCTTCCTGGAATTCACGTGCCCCCAGAAGGCATTCACATTGCACGAAATATTTTTTTCTAGCCTATCCATGTAAGTATCAAAATCCCTCTTAGCTAACTCCTTACACTGCGCACGGAGAGACGAAAAGTTATGGAAGTTACACAGTAAGTTGGAGCTCTTCCACATACCATGCGCTATCTTCTTACTACGAATAGCCTGCCGTAGTTCACGCGAGAACCAGGCAGGAAAGGACGACTTAAAAGTACAATAAGTAGGTACATACGACTCAATCAGATGCTTTAATTGCGAGTTAAGAAAGCAGACGGACTCGTCCGCAGATAAATTCCCAAGGGCGCAGTCCCAATCAATGTTAATTAGTGCAGCGTTAATGGAGTCATAATCAGCTCTAAGAAAGTCAAACTTGACCGCTGCTCCCGCATGAGGTCCACCGCTGCTGGCTCCCAACGGAAAAGACAGGGCCGGGTGAAACGAGGCCACTGGTAGAATATTGTCCCCCGGATTTGAGATATTCGGCACATTAAAATTAGCAAAAATCAAGTCCAGCATCCTACCATCGCAATTTCGCACGTGATTATATTGAAATACATTATGGAAGTTGAAGCATTCCGCCAACGCAGCCGACGACAAGATGTCGTCAGCACAATCCGACTGCAATACTGGGACCATCGCGGCGGAGGAATCGCAATGCCAAGTAATACGTGGCAGGTTAAAGTCCCCTAAAACGCAGAATTTCAGATCCTCCGCTCGTACTAGCAACTCGTCGATACTATTACAATGCCCAACATAGGACGCAGGCGGTGATCCGGGCGGAAAGTAAACAGCACCAAATAAGTAAACCGATTCACCCATGGTAACTTTCACAAAGACCTGCTCAATATTACCGACGGACGGAACAAGCTCAGCCGCACACCAGCCTCTCTTCACAGCGATAAGAATGCCTCCTCCTCGGGAGAACCTACTAGTTGCCGCACACCTATCCTTTCGGAAAATACAATAATTATGCAGACCCAACTCGGCAGAAGCAATATCATCCGTCAGCCATGTCTCAACAAGCACTATAACGTCGTAATCAATATGATGCGTCAAGATTGACTCGCTCAGAATCCGCAGTTTAGTTCGCAGGCCTCTTACGTTCTGGTAATAAACCAGAGGGACTAATCGCGGTTTTTTGGGACAGATCCAGATCCCTTCCGCGCGATCATCGGTGTGCCATTCTTGTATTTGATGGTCAAGGTTGGATCCTCAGAGAGGCGAAGACGCTCCTGCAGTCCCCGAAGGTGGTTCCTCTGTTGCTCCGTGTAGTCCATCGCGATTCTTTCGGCGCCCTTGTAGATGTTCTTCCGGCGGATGATCGATAGAGCCGAAATGTCAGATGGTAGCGACACCTTGATGGGCCTGTCTTTACCAGGGCTCTTCTTACCAATCCTCCTAACTGTTATGTTGTCATAACAATTAGGAGCCACCTCATTTAAAATCGACGCCACCTTGACGCGGTCGACGTTGACAGTTGAACCACCGGGAACCGTTTCCCCGGAGGTATCGTCTTCCTTTAATTTAAAAATCATCAGGTTTGTTAATAAAGTTACTGAGGATCAGTGCTAGGAATGGATAAAGGGCACTGAACGAAACTGAACGGCACAAAGTCCTTGTGAAACACCACGCGTTATAATTTAAATATCTATGTACAGAGTCACAATTAAAGTACACTATTTAACAGTAATGTTTATGCGTTTACACAATACTTATTCCGGCGAAGCTTAGCAAAGAAGCTAGCGCGTAATTGCAGTAAGCACTAATGCTAGTTACAAAGCAAAGAAGTAACTTAGCGAGGCAAGGCGCGATTAACAAAAGTGCGTAAGGTAATCAGCGAAACAAGTGAAGTGTAGCGTGGTCGCGAACAGAGAGAGATCCAGGAAATCGCGATCTATTTCCTGGAAGCAAGAGCAGTCCCCCTTCCATCGATTGTAAGTCGATGGAAGGGGCCGTGACCGACGCTCCACATGAGTCAGCGCGCAGACGCCAAGTGCCTAATTACCGGTGGGCCAAAGAGATGGCGTTAACATGCAGCATTTCCTGAACAGGTTGTTTTCCCTGCTCCTCCTGTCGTTGACTTCCGCTACCGCCGCCTCGATTACATCCACGTCGCACGTTCGTGATAGTGCCCCCAAGTCATTCAATCTGGTTTCCATCGCGTCTACTCGATTTGACAACACCCCGACCGAAGAGCCCAGCCTGTTGCATTCCTCCCTGAACTCGCGCAGCATCTCACTCCGGCAGTTGGCTAGCTCCTCACGATATTCACTTCTAAGCTGGGCGCGGAATTTGTCCAGCTCATTGCTCATGAGCCGCTGCAACGAGCTCAGTACCGCGTCGTTTGCGGGGGAGTCAGTTGGACCAGTCCCCACAGCTTGAGAGGACTCAATACTTAAGGGCCCCAGTGAAGGAGACCTAGCACCAATGCCCTCCTTACAGTCCAACAGCATGCCGGTTTTCCACTGATGACCAGTTCGGCCCAGGCAGCCAGGGTGCGAGAGAACGCCACAGCTTGGGCAGGACAAAGGGTTAATCACCACGGCCCTGCACCCTTTACACACTTTCTTGCCCGACATCGTCAGTTCAAAAATCAATTCACCAGGACCGCCAAACACTGAGCGCGAAGCTATGTAACAGCTGACAACCACGTGGCACGCAATAACAACACGAGCTAAATAGACGTCTGTACTCTGTAACAGCTGACTGCTGACTGATTTTACTTATGTTACAATTTACCCCGTGTTACAACCTACCCCGGTCTCCCAGAGAACGCCAGGAATCCATTGGTGCCACTTTCATATTGATATGATAAAGAATGAAGAATTTCTTAATAAGCTGAAATGGATATTTCATATTTTTACCCTTTGACTGCAGGGTCCCGACCTCCATCCGCTACGGTCGGCTGGGGATTCATACCTGGGTAAATGTTTACATTAGGGGAGGATTCTCCGATTTCAAGAACCTTGACATATGTTGTCAAGGTCATCATTCTGAACAACATTTCCCACTAAACTTTTTGGCGGTTCGCCTTAGTTTCGTAATATATTGAAATCAGTTTCATAACCGATGGTATTATTATTGGTTGGGGCTAGATTAGGGCGGCGGGCGCGTGCCCGCTTGCAGGCGCGTAAAGCATGGTAGCGAACCGATGTGAGTATGTGTTAAACTCGGTAATTCTAGTGTTAACTGTGGGTGCCGGGAAAGTGAATTGACTCCTTGCTTGAGGCGCCCCCCGCGCCCTTACCTAGCCCCAACCAATACCTACTAATAGTGATGGGACTCCGAAGCGGTTCCAAGCGCTTCGAATCAGTCTTGACTGTTAGGCGACTACTTAGAAACCGCTTCAAACATGATTCGAAGCTCACAACTCTTGAAAAGTCTTGGTCGGCTTCGAAGTCTTGACCGGCTTCGAAGTCTCGAAACTCTTGGTTCGAAACCTTGGTAGGTACACCGTGGCGAGGACAACAATCCCCAATCCCTCGCCAAATTTTATGGCTTTCGACCCTCGAAGGGGTTTGAATACCATTAAAAAGTGAGAAATGTCTAGGATCTCCGAATTTCTCATCAGATCTTTGCGAAACCGACACCAATAGATTCCATACGTTTCGCCGATGAAACTAACACCAAGAACGACGTAATTCGGACTATAATGAAGGAAATTCCATGAAAAAGACTTCGTTAAAAATAGTCCGATTTACATGAAATTTTGTAGGACTTCCGTTTCCGGTCGCGGTGTATGGCAGGTGTGCGAAAGTGAGCGGTGTTAGAGTGTGAGGGAAAGTGTGGTGAAGCGGTGAAAGCGAGGATAGAGTGTGAGTGTGGAGGGTTGAGGAGAAGTGGGGAAAGGAGAGAGATAAGGGGGAAAGGGTTAGGAGTGTGGGTGGCAGGGAAATTGGAGTGTTAAGGGAAGGCTTGGAGGTTAGGTGAGAGAGGTAGGCGAAGTTTTGGCGGGAACAACAGATAGAGAGCGGAGCGAGGCGAAGAGACACCTGTCGAGGAGTGGAAGAGATAGAGGTGCAGAAAGGAAGGCAGGAAGGCGGGATTTTTGAACGGGGAAATCTGAATACGACCTTAAGGCTCGTATAGACCGGGCAACAATCGCCGGCAAATTTGTCGCCAGCGACTCCAGCGGGTTATTTATTTATTTATTTATTTATTTATTTATTTATTTAACGGGACAAGCCCATAGAAACATAACAAAAATGTATACAATAGTATACTGTAACATTTGTGTACAGACAGTCAAAAGAAAAAAAAAAACAAAAGTGAACATCTATGCCATGGGTAAACTGAAAAGCGAGATAACTGACCTTTTGAAAACCTCCAGTGAGGGACCAAAAAAATTTATTCGGTCAGCTACCTCGCTTCCACGCATACAAACCCTAGTGATAGGGTCACAGTGGCGTACGTTAGTACGAAAAAATTTGACCCTAAACAGCGGAGTATAGCGCAACGGTCTGGACAGAGCGCTGAAGTTGATTAGCCCCAATAGCCGAGGACAATCGATGTCCCCGTTTATAATCCTGAACAGAAAGGACAGATCCGCCAACACTAGTCTCTGCTGCATCGTTAGAACATTAAACCTACGCCGTACAGGTCCGTAATCATGATCAAAAACACTGAGAGGCTGTCCAAGACGAAAAGACGCAAAACGCAGGAATCTATGTTGGACTCTCTCGAGAGCCAACATAAGATAAGCTTGATGCGGAGACCAAATCACCGACGCGTATTCTAGGAGAGGCCTAACCAGCGCGTCAAACAACAGTTTGAAGGTCCTCAGGTTCCGAAAACCACGCGAGTGCCTTATAATAAAACCCAGCTGTCTGGACGCTGCGTTACTGGCTCCAATGATATGATTCGCGAAGGAGAAGCCTGCATTATACGTCACCCCCAAGTCACGCACCGTCTCAATGCAGGCCAATGTGTCTGCCCTAACGAATATGCAAACTCATATGTACTATGTGACCGGGAAATCCTAAGAACTTGGCATTTCGTCAAGTTCAAGGGAAGCCTATTTACCGTGCACCAATTAAACAATATATCGAGATCTCCTTGGAGATTTTGGGCATCATCTATAGAGTTTACAGTGGCGAATAACTTGAGATCATCCGCAAAAAGTAACGGAGTACCGAAAAGAAATAATTCCGCAAGGTCATTTATAAAAATACAAAAAAGCAATGGCCCCAGATGTGACCCCTGGGGCACCCCTGATGAGACCTTGATCGATTGAGATCGGCAACCACGCAACTTGATAACCTGAGTACGATCTGATAAATAACTACCAAGCCACTGTGATAGGCTTCCCTGAATTCCGAAAGTGCCCAATTTTCTCAGCAGGATTCCGTGATCCACCGAATCAAATGCCTTTTTGAAATCAGTGTAGACCACGTCCACCTGCTGCCGCAAGTCCAACGCAGAGGAAACAAAGTTCGAAAAAACTGCCAGGTTAGTCACTGTGGACCTACCCGGGAAAAAGCCATGTTGCGCACTCGAAAAACTACCTCTGATCTGACCCGAGAGCTTACTGGTGACTATTTTCTCGAAAATCTTCGGAAAGCAACTGAGAAGTGAAATTGGCCTGTAATTACGAACATCACTCTTCGAACCCGACTTAAATACAGGCGTCACAACACTCGATTTCCAGAGCGCCGGAAAGGACCCAGAATTTAATGACTTGTTAAAAATTATCCAAAGCACTCTGGTAAGACCGAAAACGCAAGATTTTATAAAGACGGGGGGTAACCCATCACCACCAGCACACTTATTCGGGTCGAGACCATTAATAGCCTCGAAAACCTCCGCGATACTAATATCCAAGTTAGCGAGATGCACCGCCGTCTCACAATCTGGGATAGGCCCTGGGGCCACTCGAGAAGGCGTAACAAAAACCGATTCAAAATGTTGTGCAAAAAGGTTACCAATTGTCCCGTCCGAGTCCGCAACCTCGTCTCCAAGATGCATACTTGTTGGCAAGACGGTGTCCCCCCTCAAGGAGTTTACATGCCCCCAAAAGGCCTTAATGTTGCACGATATATTGCCTTCCAGCCTGTCCATATGAGACGCATAGTCTCTTTTTACCAACTCCTTGCACCTCGCTCGGAGAAACGAAAAACTATGAAAATTGCACTGTAGATTAGAGCTTTTCCAGACAGCGTGCGCTCTTTTCTTGTTACTAATAGCCTGCCTTAGTTCACGCGAGAACCAGCTCGGGAAGGACGACATAAACGTACGGTACTTAGGTACATATGACTCGATTAAATAAAATAATTGCGAATTTAGAACGCCGACAGACTCGTCTGCAGACGGGTTATCATTATTTGTTATAAATTATTTTTGGGTTATTTTTAGGTATTTTTGGGTATTTTTGGGTATTTTTGGGTATTTTTGGTTATTTTTGGTTATTTTTTGGTATTTTTTGGTTATTTTGGGGGTATTTTGGTTATTTGGGGGGTATTTTTGGTTATTTCTGGGGTATTTTTGGTTATTTCTGGGTTTTTTCTGGGTTATTTTCATCGGCTTCGACGCTCGAAACCAGCGGGCCATACAATGTTGCGCAAATATGAACAAATATGAACACAAATAAACATTTCTAAAAAATATAAATGAAAACACAGATCATTATTAAACATTTGATATACATGAGTTAAGCAATCATTGCTTATTCATCTGATTCAATCAAAATCTTCTTCTGTGCTTTCTTTACTTTTGCCTTCATAATTTTTTTCTATTTTTTGGATTCTCGATTGTTCTGTTGTTCGTCTAGAGCAGGCCTGCACAGAGAGCCTTTTTCAGCGCCTAGCGGCAAGCAACCAGCCGTACGCCGTTACTAAGGGTAGAATCGGTGAGGAGAACTGCTGTAGTGTAGGTTGGGGCTCGTAGGCGCGTAGCGTAAGTATATATGCCTGGGTTCCTTGTGGGGCCCCAGTGCAGAGCAGGCCCCGTAATATAAGTCGGTGAGGTCATGGAATTTCCAAAACATTTGCTACTGCCGGCATTTCGTATGACTTGACGGTTCGAATAAAACAATTATTGCTAATAATACTTATATTTTCAGCGTCACATAAAATAATTAGTAAGTTAATAGTATAGAAATAAATAACTCGGACACAAAGAAAACAAAATTTTAAGTAACGATATATATCATTTATAAAAGCTAGATATATGAATAAATATATACATATGTACAGTACGCATCTGGTGCTCATGATTGCACTTAGTGATATTTACAAGCAGTAGGTTGCATAACTAATAAATCTGTACACGTAACAATATACGCGGGAGTTAAGGAATATGCAGTATGGTCAGCTAATAATAATATATACATATGTGCAGTACGCATGTGGTGCCTATCATTGCACATAGTAATAGTCTTATAGCTGCAATATTATAAACATAATATTATGTATATACACTGAACAATACACGCAAAATTCATGAAGAATACGAGATGGAGCATGTATGTGAAATCACATTGACAACATATAATTATAAATAAATTATAATAAAAAATAATTTTAAAGACAAGCTTTTATTAAAATGTACTAAAAAAGAAAAAAATCATTTTGACACTTGTTGCACGTTTTTTTCCACTCGATTGCAAGCAGTCTAATTCCTCAATTCAAAGTCTGTCCTGAGATCTAACCAGATTAAAAGTCAATACAAAATAATGCTGTTTAGCAATTAGTTTTTGCATAACTTTTAATATTCAATTTTACGCCCCACACTTTTTTTTGGTCATATGAGGGAATTCTTCTAAGGCAGTCATTTAGGCCGGTATTGAAATAACTTTTTTCTTTTTTACCACAATTTAACAAAAGTTTGTCTTTAAAAATTTTTTTATGATAATTTATTTTATATTTTTCAAATTTCTTAATACGCTGAAATGAATATTTCACCCTCGACTGCGGGACGCCGATCTCGAATCGCTGCGGTCGACCGAGGATTCATACCTTTTTCAGAAATGGAATATTTCTTTCTTCTTTATCGTATCGATATGGAAACGACACCGATGAATGCCTTATGTTTTTCCGATGAAAATCACACCAAATTTCATGTAAATCGGACTATTATTAACGAAGTCGAGTTGAAATGATATAAATGAACATTTCGTGGAATTTCCTTCATTATGGTCCGAATTACGGCGTTCTTGGTGTCAGTTTCATCGGCGAAACATAAGGAATCGATTGGCGTTGTTTTCGCCAAGATCTGTTGAGAAATGCGGAAATCCCGGGCATTTCGCCGTTCTTAATGGTATTCCAACCCCCTCGAGGGTCGAAAACCATAAAACTTGGTGAAGCACCACGGGGGCTTGACCTCGTCACGGGGTACCAGACGGCATCTCTTTGACAGGCGTCGCGAGACAATCACCATGTATATCGCTCATAATCCGGTCGTAGACATGAAAATATTGTATTGTTATCGGAACTACGGGAGTGTGCAAAACTTCAATTCGATTGGACATGTCTTGAATGAACTCACAAGTGAAGCTAATAATAAAACCTTGAAAATAAAAATAAAAACTTGCAAAAATGATCTATTTTTTCCAATTACATAACAGTTTCTCCCTCGCTAAATATTGAATCCGTGGTGTTAACGTACGACTGCTGGTTAAAAGCATACAACATTTTAAATTGTGGTCTGTCAGACCAGTCCGATGTGGTGATTTCGCCCTCTTCATCGTGGAGAATAATTTTTCGCAGCAGTATGTAGACCCGAACATTGCCAATACATTAAAAAATGTGCGGCATAAATTTGGATACATGCACCGATCAATGTTTTTGTAAAAATTTAAAATATTTTTTGTATCTACAAATGTTTTCCGCATTACTGAATCTGAACGTAAATTTTGCAAATCGGGTTGCAACTGTGGTGTGATCGTTTTCAAATCTACTGAAAATGGGGAAATGACTATATTCAATTCATTTTCTATTTTGTGGAGGTCTTGGTACCGTTTCGTAAACTCAGCACCCAAATTACGTAACGCAGATTGATACCGATCAAATTCGGTATCCTGTGTGACTATGGATTTTAATTTTGGGAAGTGGCTGACGTCTTTTGCGGCTAATTCTGTTTTCCATTTATCAATTTCTATCTTAAATTCTTGAATGGATGTATAATAATGGTAAATCGCTTGGTTTTCCCCTTGTAGCTGTATATTTAATTTGTTCAAGTGGTCTGCCACATCTGAAAAAAATCCCAAGTCACACAGCCAATCTGCATTACGTAATTCGGGTGCGGAATATCCTTCCATGTCGAGAAAAAGGGAAATAGCACCACGGATGTGGAAGAATCTGTCCAATGTGTTTCCGCGGCTAAGCCACCGCACATCCGTGTATAATGGTATTTCACCGTAGTCCGAGTCCAAATCGTTCAAAAAGGATTTGAATTGGCGCCGCCTCAAACTATTCATTCGGATATAATTGGTGATTTTTAGAACTACAGACATTACATGATCCATCTCGATACTATTTGCACATAAATTTTGTTGGTGTATTGCACAATGTATTGCGCTAATTTCCTGAGGAACTGCTAGATTTTTTAGTTTGCTTCGGAGGCGACCAATGAAACCTTTGTGTTTCCCTGTCATTGATGGGGCACCATCCGTGGTGACAGATACTAATTTAGTCAAATCTAAGTTTAAATTGTTTACCGCCTCCTCCACACACGACAGGATGTCCTCCCCTGTCGTGGTTCCTTTCAGCGAACAAAAATCTAGCAGTTCCTCAGTCACGAATAAATTTTCGTTTACCCCACGAATAAAGATGGCCATTTGCGCGGTGCTGGTTATATCTGTAGACTCGTCTAAGGCTAAACTATAAGTAACGAACGTTTCCGCCAACTCCCGTAACTGGCGCGTCACATCCACAGCCATGTCGTGTATCCGCCGCATTACGGTCATCCGCGATAGGTGGATATCTTCATATTTTTGGCGGTCCTCCGCATTTGCATCGGTCGTTGCCAATAAACAGTTTTTGACGAATTGCCCATCTTTGTACGGGCGGGATGTTTGGGCTATTTTCAGCGAGATTGTATACGAGGATTCAAGTCCTTCTATGCTGGTAGCCGTATTAATAAAAGTATTTTCCTACGACCAAAACAATAAATTATTATAATGAATCTTAAAACAATGATTGATGATCGAAAAAAAAATGGTAAAGCAAAGTGGGACACGGGGTTATTGCACGTTAAAAAATTGATCACTTTCTTTCGTCGATCTCAACAAAATGATCCAACACTGTATTGTTTCACTATAAATGTTTGTTGCCTGCTTCAAAATACTATATTGTGTTTGTAGTTATTTGAAAGGGAGAGCTTTCTTGGAGAATTTACAACCCTTTTTATTTGTGATACAAATAATAATAATAATATGAGCTAAACTTCTAATCTTCAATTGGGCATTGTAACCGCACTTGGATTCACTTGGAGAAAGTATGAATCAATTCTTTGAAATTCTCTCTGTACAATGTATCTACAATAAACGTTTAAAACAGACGGAGCGATTTCGGAATTATTTAATGCGGCTGCATTGCTACAAACTTCATTGTTTTAATAAGATTTTCAAAGTCGCCTTATCTTTTTAAAACTCTTATTTTACTTACAGGAAAGAATTGAGAAAATCGACTGGTACTTTTTCGAATCAATCCAGAGATGGGAATAGCATAAAACAAATTAAGTATCAAAAGTTGAACTTCGAATATTGTTTTTTACCTTGAAAGTAAAGAAATTGTATTGCTCATATTTAAAGATAGGATTCCATCAGTTTTAAAATTATTGTAAACACCAGATAATACCTTGAAACAAAGCGCAAATATTGGACAGAATGATCCGTAGATTGTAAAATAACTTACTTTGTCCGAGATGTCTTCCTCCTCCTGTATTGCTTGTTCTTTTAAAAGATGAATTTTTTGAAGACGTTGCTCACGTGTAAAATGTTTGTAGGCAATAGCATGACTTCGAGTGTAGTGCCGCTTCAAGTTGAATTGTTTTGCACGTATTAATGTCTTGCCACAAACAAGACATTTTGCGCCACCTCTATGCTCTGTGAATAGCCAAGCTTCCCCCCACTTCCTGTTGAAAGCGACCAGCGCACCTACAGCCTCTCGTCTCGATGTGGACGCCATTTCCACTATATTTTTCACACTTATTATTTTGCACAACGTACTTAGGACCGATTATCCAGTGACAGCTAGGTAGTTTGACTGTGTAAACGCGCGCTTGGCATTCCATGCAGCACTGAAAGAAAAGCGGGACTGTTTCGTCTTATAGGCGAAAAGTCGGCCCGAAGCGAAGCGAAAATTCATTTTGTCGTTTACAGCCGCCAATTTCGTATTTTTCGAAGCACAATTCATTTATTCGTTTACAACTAGATAATTGCCTGTTTTCGAAGCGTTCGTCGGAAAACATTTGGCTGCCAGATGTTGAAAAGGGCCAATAGACAACGTACCGATTTTTTCAGGGATTTCGATTGCCTTCGCACAGAGTTAATCTGTATATTGTTCTGTCGGCTGGTGGTACCTTGTCCACTGCCGTTCCGCGAGGCAAGGCAATACCGTCATAAACCGCAACCCTCGCTGGACGCTCTGTTCGATCATTCCGGCTAAACACTGTACAATACATCAGCAAAACTTATGTGCAAAGAGTATCGAGATGGAACCAGTTATGTGTGTGGCAATCAAAGTAACTAATTACATTCTCATGAATGGTTTGTAAATACAATAGTTTGTGCCGCGGTCAACCATTGTAACCTCGTTTTATCTCAGCAAACGAGAAACTAAACATCAAATCACTAAAATGCGTAAGGTAGATGACCCCATTACCGACCACGTCCCCATTAGTGACCAATTATTAATTTATTACTGTTTATTGCAACATAGAAAGCGAAATATCAACCAGAAAGTTCAGAAATTATAATTAGAGGTGTTTCATTTATTGTTTCATACGTTATTTATGTAGCCGTACATTCATCTTTAAGTAAATTCACATGTAAATTAGGACTTGGTCATTGACATGAAAGTTGACAGATTCTAATAACGTGAGGTTATACTACAGATACCATTAAAGTCGCAAATTTTACAATAAAAATACATGGATCCGTGCAGTAACTTACTCAAATTAACTAGAAATATATACAAAATTATAAAATAAAAAGAAAATATTCATTTTCTTTCATTATTGTAGCAGAACATCGTGGTCGGAAATAGGTACCGTCAAATACCGGTCTGTACCAATTTTCGGACATTTTACAAGTGGTGTTGTTAGACCTAACTAAAGTACTCAAGTAATTTTTTAATTATTAAATTTTGAGTACATTTGATTTGTACTCACAATTGAGTACAAAAAGTACTAACATAAATATATTTTCTTTAGAAAATAGTGGTGAAAACAAAGATAAAGGAGCAGAAGCGCGCGAAATACACGGAAACCGAGTTAATTGAAGCAATATGTAAAATAAAATCTGGAGTACCCATATGTAAGGTCAGCCGTGAATTTGGTATTCCTAAAACCACATTGTTATATAAGAAAAGGGAGCCCATAACATCGATAATTGTTTAATTTTCATAAAATGTTAATAAAAATAGTTTGTTATACTCACGAACACAAATTTAATAAACAAAATGATGCATTTACAATGGGGGAAACTGCTGGTCAATAATGGGGACGTGAGACGGTCGATAGATGGTACAAGTTGGTCAATAAAGGGGACATCAGGTCCAATACAATTTTCACCATAATTTTTGTGTAAATAGTCAAATATCACTCTAAAAATAATTTGATTAAGAAACTAGAGACTTCAAAAAATTCAATGATCCATACTTTACTCACAGATTGTCGTATATTAGTAAAAAAATTACTATTTCGAACCAGTCACACTCTTAAACGGTCGCTAATGGGGACATTTACCTTACACATAATAATAAATCAATGTGTACTGATTCGTTTGCGACAAAGAAACAAAAATTCAAACGGTTCCTAATGACGGTTAATTGAAATAAAAGTGCTAAGACAACATTTACTTACGTGCTCTAAATACTACAATTCTATTACCACAAAATGAATACATAACGCTCGTTTGGGTCACTAAAACGGACGGTGCTAATATCGTCAAGCAGCTCTCTCATGCTGAGGGTTAGCAGATTGGTCGTTCAAAAGATTTTACTTATGTTACAATTTACCCCGTGTTACAACCTACCCCGGTCTCCCCTACTCCGATTCCAAATATCTCTACGCGCAATTCAAACTGCTCCTAGTACGATGCAGGAACGTATTGGAGGAAATGGAGATCACCAATGGATTCCTGATGTTTTTCTGATGAAAATCATACAAAATGTCATGTAAATCGGACTACTTTTACATAAGGAATACAAATTGTTTTTGTAAAAGTAGTCCGATTTGCATGATATGTGATGTTTAATCGGGAGAACGCCAGGAATCCATTGGTGCCACTTTCATATTGATATGATAAAGAATGAAGAATTTCTTAATAAGCTGAAATGGATATTTCATATTTTTACCCTTTGACTGCAGAGCCCCGACCTCCATCCGCTACGGTCGGCTGGGGATTCATACCTGGGTAAATGTTTACATTAGGGGAGGATTCTCCGATTTCAAGAACCTTGACATATGTTGTCAAGGTCATCATTCTGAACAACATTTCCCACTAAACTTTTTGGCGGTTCGCCTTAGTTTCGTAATATATTGAAATCAGTTTCATAACCGATGGTATTATTATTGGTTGGGGCTAGATTAGGGCGACGGGCGCGCGCCCGCTTGCAGGCGCGTAAAGCATGGTAGCGAACCGATGTGAGTATGTGTTAAACTCGGTAATTCTAGTGTTAACTGTGGGTGCCGGGAAAGTGAATTGACTCCTTGCTTGAGGCGCCCCCCGCGCCCTTACCTAGCCCCAACCAATACCTACTAATAGTGATGGGACTCCGAAGCGGTTCCAAGCGCTTCGAATCAGTCTTGACTGTTAGGCGACTACTTAGAAACCGCTTCAAACATGATTCGAAGCTCACAACTCTTGAAAAGTCTTGGTCGGCTTCGAAGTCTTGACCGGCTTCGAAGTCTCGAAACTCTTGGTTCGAAACCTTGGTAGGTACACCGTGGCGAGGACAACAATCCCCAATCCCTCGCCAAATTTTATGGCTTTCGACCCTCGAAGGGGTTTGAATACCATTAAAAAGTGAGAAATGTCTAGGATCTCCGAATTTCTCATCAGATCTTTGCGAAACCGACACCAATAGATTCCATACGTTTCGCCGATGAAACTAACACCAAGAACGACGTAATTCGGACTATAATGAAGGAAATTCCATGAAAAAGACTTCGTTAAAAATAGTCCGATTTACATGAAATTTTGTAGGACTTCCGTTTCCGGTCGCGGTGTATGGCAGGTGTGCGAAAGTGAGCGGTGTTAGAGTGTGAGGGAAAGTGTGGTGAAGCGGTGAAAGCGAGGATAGAGTGTGAGTGTGGAGGGTTGAGGAGAAGTGGGGAAAGGAGAGAGATAAGGGGGAAAGGGTTAGGAGTGTGGGTGGCAGGGAAATTTGAGTGTTAAGGGAAGGCTTGGAGGTTAGGTGAGAGAGGTAGGCGAAGTTTTGGCGGGAACAACAGATAGAGAGCGGAGCGAGGCGAAGAGACACCTGTCGAGGAGTGGAAGAGATAGAGGTGCAGAAAGGAAGGCAGGAAGGCGGGATTTTTGAACGGGGAAATCTGAATACGACCTTAAGGCTCGTATAGACCGGGCAACAATCGCCGGCAAATTTGTCGCCAGCGACTCCAGCGGGTTATTTATTTATTTATTTATTTATTTATTTATTTAACGGGACAAGCCCATAGAAACATAACAAAAATGTATACAATAGTATACTGTAACATTTGTGTACAGACAGTCAAAAGAAAAAAAAAAAAACAAAAGTGAACATCTATGCCATGGGTAAACTGAAAAGCGAGATAACTGACCTTTTGAAAACCTCCAGTGAGGGACCAAAAAAATTTATTCGGTCAGCTACCTCGCTTCCACGCATACAAACCCTAGTGATAGGGTCACAGTGGCGTACGTTAGTACGAAAAAATTTGACCCTAAACAGCGGAGTATAGCGCAACGGTCTGGACAGAGCGCTGAAGTTGATTAGCCTCAATAGCCGAGGACAATCGATGTCCCCGTTTATAATCCTGAACAGAAAGGACAGATCCGCCAACACTAGTCTCTGCTGCATCGTTAGAACATTAAACCTACGCCGTACAGGTCCGTAATCATGATCAAAAACACGGAGAGGCTGTCCAAGACGAAAAGACGCAAAACGCAGGAACCTATGTTGGACTCTCTCGAGAGCCAACATAAGATAAGCTTGATGCGGAGACCAAATCACCGACGCGTATTCTAGGAGAGGCCTAACCAGCGCGTCAAACAACAGTTTGAAGGTCCTCAGGTTCCGAAAACCACGCGAGTGCCTTATAATAAAACCCAGCTGTCTGGACGCTGCGTTACTGGCTCCAATGATATGATTCGCGAAGGAGAAGCCTGCATCATACGTCACCCCCAAGTCACGCACCGTCTCAATGCAGGCCAATCGTGTCTGACCTAACGAATATGCAAACTCATATGTACTATGTGACCGGGAAATCCTAAGAACTTGGCATTTCGTCAAGTTCAAGGGAAGCCTATTTACCGTGCACCAATTAAACAATATATCGAGATCTCCTTGGAGATTTTGGGCATCATCTATAGAGTTTACAGTGGCGAATAACTTGAGATCATCCGCAAAAAGTAACGGAGTACCGAAAAGAAATAATTCCGCAAGGTCATTTATAAAAATACAAAAAAGCAATGGCCCCAGATGTGACCCCTGGGGCACCCCTGATGAGACCTTGATCGATTGAGATCGGCAACCACGCAACCTGATAACCTGAGTACGATCTGATAAATAACTACCAAGCCACTGTGACAGGCTTCCCTGAATTCCGAAAGTGCCCAATTTTCTCAGCAGGATTCCGTGATCCACCGAATCAAATGCCTTTTTGAAATCAGTGTAGACCACGTCCACCTGCTGCCGCAAGTCCAACGCAGAGGAAACAAAGTTCGAAAAAACTGCCAGGTTAGTCACTGTGGACCTACCCGGGAAAAAGCCATGTTGCGCACTCGAAAAACTACCTCTGATCTGACCCGAGAGCTTACTGGTGACTATTTTCTCGAAAATCTTCGGAAAGCAACTGAGAAGTGAAATTGGCCTGTAATTACGAACATCACTCTTCGAACCCGACTTAAATACAGGCGTCACAACACTCGATTTCCAGAGCGCCGGAAAGGACCCAGAATTTAATGACTTGTTAAAAATTATCCAAAGCACTCTGGTAAGACCGAAAACGCAAGATTTTACAAAGACGGGGGGTAACCCATCATCACCAGCAGACTTATTCGGGTCGAGACCATTAATAGCCTCGAAAACCTCCGCGATACTAATATCCAAGTTAGCGAGATGCACCGCCGTCTCACAATCTGGGATAGGCCCTGGGGCCACTCGAGAAGGCGTAACAAAAACCGATTCAAAATGTTGTGCAAAAAGGTTAGCAATTGTCCCGTCCGAGTCCGCAACCTCGTCTCCAAGATGCATACTTGTTGGCAAGACGGTGTCCCCCCTCAAGGAGTTTACATGCCCCCAAAAGGCCTTAATGTTGCACGATATATTGCCTTCCAGCCTGTCCATATGAGACGCATAGTCTCTTTTTACCAACTCCTTGCACCTCGCTCGGAGAAACGAAAAACTATGAAAATTGCACTGTAGATTAGAGCTTTTCCAGACAGCGTGCGCTCTTTTCTTGTTACTAATAGCCTGCCTTAGTTCACGCGAGAATCAGCTCGGGAAGGACGACATAAACGTACGGTACTTAGGTACATATGACTCGATTAAATAAAATAATTGCGAATTTAGAACGCCGACAGACTCGTCTGCAGACGGGTTATCATTATTTGTTATAAATTATTGTTGTTATAAATTATTTTTGGGTTATTTTTAGGTATTTTGGGGTATTTTTGGTTATTTTTGGTTATTTTTGGGTATTTTTTTGTTATTTTGGGGGTATTTTGGTTATTTGGGGGGTATTTTTGGTTATTTCTGGGGTATTTTTGGTTATTTCTGGGGTATTTTTGGTTATTTCTGGGTTTTTTCTGGGTTATTTTCATCGGCTTCGACGCTCGAAACCAGCGGGCCATACAATGTTGCGCAAATATGAACAAATATGAACACAAATAAACATTTCTAAAAAATATAAATGAAAACACAGATCATTATTAAACATTTGATATAGATGAGTTAAGCAATCATTGCTTATTCATCTGATTCTATCAAAATCTTCTTCTGTGCTTTCTTTACTTTTGCCTTCATAATTTTTTTCTATTTTTTGGATTCTCGATTGTTCTGTTGTTCGTCTAGAGCAGGCCTGCACAGGGAGCCTTTTTCAGCGCCTAGCGGCAAGCAACCAGCCGTACGCCGTTACTAAGGGTAGAATCGGTGAGGAGAACTGCAGTAGTGTAGGTTGGGGCTCGTAGGCGCGTAGCGTAAGTATATATGCCTGGGTTCCTTGTGGGGCCCCAGTGCAGAGCAGGCCCCGTAATATAAGTCGGTGAGGTCATGGAATTTCCAAAACATTTGCTACTGCCGGCATTTCGTATGACTTGACGGTTCGAATAAAACAATTATTGCTAATAATACTTATCTTTTCAGCGTCACATAAAATAATTAGTAAGTTAATAGTATAGAAATAAATAACTCGGACACAAAGAAAACAAAATTTTAAGTAACGATATATATCATTTATAAAAGCTAGATATATGAATAAATATATACATATGTACAGTACGCATCTGGTGCTCATGATTGCACTTAGTGATATTTACAAGCAGTAGGTTGCATAACTAATAAATCTGTACACGTAACAATATACGCGGGAGTTAAGGAATATGCAGTATGGTCAGCTAATAATAATATATACATATGTGCAGTACGCATGTGGTGCCTATCATTGCACATAGTAATAGTCTTATAGCTGCAATATTATAAACATAATATTATGTATATACACTGAACAATACACGCAAAATTCATGAAGAATACGAGATGGAGCATGTATGTGAAATCACATTGACAACATATAATTATAAATAAATTATAATAAAAAATAATTTTAAAGACAAGCTTTTATTAAAATGTACTAAAAAAGAAAAAAATCATTTTGACACTTGTTGCACGTTTTTTTCCACTCGATTGCAAGCAGTCTAATTCCTCAATTCAAAGTCTGTCCTGAGATCTAACCAGATTAAAAGTCAATACAAAATAATGCTGTTTAGCAATTAGTTTTTCCATAACTTTTAATATTCAATTTTACGCCCCACACTTTTTTTTGGTCATATGAGGGAATTCTTCTAAGGCAGTCATTTAGGCCGGTATTGAAATAACTTTTTTCTTTTTTACCACAATTTAACAAAAGTTTGTCTTTAAAAATTTTTTTATGATAATTTATTTTATATTTTTCAAATTTCTTAATACGCTGAAATGAATATTTCACCCTCGACTGCGGGACGCCGATCTCGAATCGCTGCGGTCGCCCGAGGATTCATACCTTTTTCAGAAATGGAATATTTCTTTCTTCTTTATCGTATCGATATGGAAACGACACCGATGAATGCCTTATGTTTTTCCGATGAAAATCACACCAAATTTCATGTAAATCGGACTATTATTAACGAAGTCGAGTTGAAATGATATAAATGAACATTTCGTGGAATTTCCTTCATTATGGTCCGAATTACGGCGTTCTTGGTGTCAGTTTCATCGGCGAAACATAAGGAATCGATTGGCGTTGTTTTCGCCAAGATCTGTTGAGAAATGCGGAAATCCCGGGCATTTCGCCGTTCTTAATGGTATTCCAAACCCCTCGAGGGTCGAAAACCATAAAACTTGGTGAAGCACCACGGGGGCTTGACCTCGTCACGGGGTACCAGACGGCATCTCTTTGACAGGCGTCGCGAGACAATCACCATGTATATCACTCATAATCCGGTCGTAGACATGAAAATATTGTATTGTTATCGGAACTACGGGAGTGTGCAAAATTTCAATTCGATTGGACATGTCTTGAATGAACTCACAAGTGAAGCTAATAATAAAACCTTGAAAATAAAAATAAAAACTTGCAAAAATGATTTATTTTTTCCAATTACATAACAGTTTCTCCCTCGCTAAATATTGAATCCGTGGTGTTAACGTACGACTGCTGGTTAAAAGCATACAACATTTTAAATTGTGGTCTGTCAGACCAGTCCGATGTGGTGATTTCGCCCTCTTCATCGTGGAGAATAATTTTTCGCAGCAGTATGTAGACCCGAACATTGCCAATACATTAAAAAATGTGCGGCATAAATTTGGATACATGCACCGATCAATGTTTTTGTAAAAATTTAAAATATTTTTTGTATCTACAAATGTTTTCCGCATTACTGAATCTGAACGTAAATTTTGCAAATCGGGTTGCAAGTGTGGTGTGATCGTTTTCAAATCTACTGAAAATGGGGAAATGACTATATTCAATTCATTTTTTATTTTGTGGAGGTCTTGGTACCGTTTCGTAAACTCAGCACCCAAATTACGTAACGCAGATTGATACCGATCAAATTCGGTATCCTGTGTGACTATGGATTTTAATTTTGGGAAGTGGCTGACGTCTTTTGCGGCTAATTCTGTTTTCCATTTATCAATTTCTATCTTAAATTCTTGAATGGATGTATAATAATGGTAAATCGCTTGGTTTTCCCCTTGTAGCTGTATATTTAATTTGTTCAAGTGGTCTGACACATCTGAAAAAAATCCCAAGTCACACAGCCAATCTGCATTACGTAATTCGGGTGCGGAATATCCTTCCATGTCGAGAAAAAGGGAAATAGCACCACGGATGTGGAAGAATCTGTCCAATGTGTTTCCGCGGCTAAGCCACCGCACATCCGTGTATAATGGTATTTCACCGTAGTCGGAGTCCAAATCGTTCAAAAAGGATTTGAATTGGCGCCGCCTCAAACTATTCATTCGGATATAATTGGTGATTTTTAGAACTACAGACATTACATGATCCATCTCGATACTATTTGCACATAAATTTTGTTGGTGTATTGCACAATGTATTGCGCTAATTTCCTGAGGAACTGCTAGATTTTTTAGTTTGCTTCGGAGGCGACCAATGAAACCTTTGTGTTTCCCTGTCATTGATGGGGCACCATCCGTGGTGACAGATACTAATTTAGTCAAATCTAAGTTTAAATTGTTTACCGCCTCCTCCACACACGACAGGATGTCCTCCCCTGTCGTGGTTCCTTTCAGCGAACAAAAATCTAGCAGTTCCTCAGTCACGAATAAATTTTCGTTTACCCCACGAATAAAGATGGCCATTTGCGCGGTGCCGGTTATATCTGTAGACTCGGCTAAGGCTAAACTATAAGTAACGAACGTTTCCGCCAACTCCCGTAACTGGCGCGTCACATCCACAGCCATGTCGTGTATCCGCCGCATTACGGTCATCCGCGATAGGTGGATATCTTCATATTTTTGGCGGTCCTCCGCATTTGCATCGGTCGTTGCCAATAAACAGTTTTTGACGAATTGCCCATCTTTGTACGGGCGGGATGTTTGGGCTATTTTCAGCGAGATTGTATACGAGGATTCAAGTCCTTCTATGCTGGTAGCCGTATTAATAAAAGTATTTTCCTACGACCAAAACAATAAATTATTATAATGAATCTTAAAACAATGATTGATGATCGAAAAAAAAATGGTAAAGCAAAGTGGGACACGGGGTTATTGCACGTTAAAAAATTGATCACTTTCTTTCGTCGATCTCAACAAAATGATCCAACACTGTATTGTTTCACTATAAATGTTTGTTGCCTGCTTCAAAATACTATATTGTGTTTGTAGTTATTTGAAAGGGAGAGCTTTCTTTGAGAATTTACAACCCTTTTTATTTGTGATACAAATAATAATAATAATATGAGCTAAACTTCTAATCTTCAATTGGGCATTGTAACCGCACTTGGATTCACTTGGAGAAAGTATGAATCAATTCTTTGAAATTCTCTCTGTACAATGTATCTACAATAAACGTTTAAAACAGACGGAGCGATTTCGGAATTATTTAATGCGGCTGCATTGCTACAAACTTCATTGTTTTAATAAGATTTTCAAAGTCGCCTTATCTTTTTAAAACTCTTATTTTACTTACAGGAAAGAATTGAGAAAATCGACTGGTACTTTTTCGAATCAATCCAGAGATGGGAATAGCATAAAACAAATTAAGTATCAAAAGTTGAACTTCGAATATTGTTTTTTACCTTGAAAGTAAAGAAATTGTATTGCTCATATTTAAAGATAGGATTCCATCAGTTTTAAAATTATTGTAAACACCAGATAATACCTTGAAACAAAGCGCAAATATTGGACAGAATGATCCGTAGATTGTAAAATAACTTACTTTGTCCGAGATGTCTTCCTCCTCCTGTATTGCTTGTTCTTTTAAAAGATGAATTTTTTGAAGACGTTGCTCACGTGTAAAATGTTTGTAGGCAATAGCATGACTTCGAGTGTAGTGCCGCTTCAAGTTGAATTGTTTTGCACGTATTAATGTCTTGCCACAAACAAGACATTTTGCGCCACCTCTATGCTCTGTGAATAGCCAAGCTTCCCCCCACTTCCTGTTGAAAGCGACCAGCGCACCTACAGCCTCTCGTCTCGATGTGGACGCCATTTCCACTATATTTTTCACACTTATTATTTTGCACAACGTACTTAGGACCGATTATCCAGTGACAGCTAGGTAGTTTGACTGTGTAAACGCGCGCTTGGCATTCCATGCAGCACTGAAAGAAAAGCGGGACTGTTTCGTCTTATAGGCGAAAAGTCGGCCCGAAGCGAAGCGAAAATTCATTTTGTCGTTTACAGCCGCCAATTTCGTATTTTTCGAAGCACAATTCATTTATTCGTTTACAACTAGATAATTGCCTGTTTTCGAAGCGTTCGTCGGAAAACATTTGGCTGCCAGATGTTGAAAAGGGCCAATAGACAACGTACCGATTTTTTCAGGGATTTCGATTGCCTTCGCACAGAGTTAATCTGTATATTGTTCTGTCGGCTGGTGGTACCTTGTCCACTGCCGTTCCGCGAGGCAAGGCAATACCGTCATAAACCGCAACCCTCGCTGGACGCTCTGTTCGATCATTCCGGCTAAACACTGTACAATACATCAGCAAAACTTATGTGCAAAGAGTATCGAGATGGAACCAGTTATGTGTGTGGCAATCAAAGTAACTAATTACATTCTCATGAATGGTTTGTAAATACAATAGTTTGTGCCGCGGTCAACCATTGTAACCTCGTTTTATCTCAGCAAACGAGAAACTAAACATCAAATCACTAAAATGCGTAAGGTAGATGACCCCATTACCGACCACGTCCCCATTAGTGACCAATTATTAATTTATTACTGTTTATTGCAACATAGAAAGCGAAATATCTGTTGGAAATAGGGACAACAGCGCTCGGGCACGATGGGCGCGGGGGCGCAATTGTTGGCAACCCTGGCGGCGTCTCTCGTTAAGCGACTCTTAGGAGAGCATGTACAAAGTTTTCTTTAATACATTAAAATATATTCTTTCTTTATCTAAATGGACTAGATGAGTTTATTTACCACGCCAACAATATCAACCAGAAAGTTCAGAAATTATAATTAGAGGTGTTTCATTTATTGTTTCATACGTTATTTATGTAGCCGTACATTCATCTTTAAGTAAATTCACATGTAAATTAGGACTTGGTCATTGACATGAAAGTTGACAGATTCTAATAACGTGAGGTTATACTACAGATACCATTAAAGTCGCAAATTTTACAATAAAAATACATGGATCCGTGCAGTAACTTACTCAAATTAACTAGAAATATATACAAAATTATAAAATAAAAAGAAAATATTCATTTTCTTTCATTATTGTAGCAGAACATCGTGGTCGGAAATAGGTACCGTCAAATACCGGTCTGTACCAATTTTCGGACATTTTACAAGTGGTGTTGTTAGACCTAACTAAAGTACTCAAGTAATTTTTTAATTATTAAATTTTGAGTACATTTGATTTGTACTCACAATTGAGTACAAAAAGTACTAACATAAATATATTTTCTTTAGAAAATAGTGGTGAAAACAAAGATAAAGGAGCAGAAGCGCGCGAAATACACGGAAACCGAGTTAATTGAAGCAATATGTAAAATAAAATCTGGAGTACCCATATGTAAGGTCAGCCGTGAATTTGGTATTCCTAAAACCACATTGTTATATAAGAAAAGGGAGCCCATAACATCGATAATTGTTTAATTTTCATAAAATGTTAATAAAAATAGTTTGTTATACTCACGAACACAAATTTAATAAACAAAATGATGCATTTACAATGGGGGAAACTGCTGGTCAATAATGGGGACGTGAGACGGTCGATAGATGGTACAAGTTGGTCAATAAAGGGGACATCAGGTCCAATACAATTTTCACCATAATTTTTGTGTAAATAGTCAAATATCACTCTAAAAATAATTTGATTAAGAAACTAGAGACTTCAAAAAATTCAATGATCCATACTTTACTCACAGATTGTCGTATATTAGTAAAAAAATTACTATTTCGAACCAGTCACACTCTTAAACGGTCGCTAATGGGGACATTTACCTTACACATAATAATAAATCAATGTGTACTGATTCGTTTGCGACAAAGAAACAAAAATTCAAACGGTTCCTAATGACGGTTAATTGAAATAAAAGTGCTAAGACAACATTTACTTACGTGCTCTAAATACTACAATTCTATTACCACAAAATGAATACATAACGCTCGTTTGGGTCACTAAAACGGACGGTGCTAATATCGTCAAGCAGCTCTCGCATGCTGTGGGTTAGCAGATTTGTCGTTCAAAAGATTTTACTTATGTTACAATTTACCCCGTGTTACAACCTACCCCGGTCTCCCCTACTCCGATTCCAAATATCTCTACGCGCAATTCAAACTGCTCCTAGTACGATGCAGGAACGTAATGGAGGAAATGGAGATCACCAATGGATTCCTGATGTTTTTCTGATGAAAATCATACAAAATGTCATGTAAATCGGACTACTTTTACATAAGGAATACAAATTGTTTTTGTAAAAGTAGTCCGATTTGCATGATATGTGATGTTTAATCGGGAGAACGCCAGGAATCCATTGGTGCCACTTTCATATTGATATGATAAAGAATGAAGAATTTCTTAATAAGCTGAAATGGATATTTCATATTTTTACCCTTTGACTGCAGGGCCCCGACCTCCATCCGCTACGGTCGGCTGGGGATTCATACCTGGATAAATGTTTACATTAGGGGAGGATTCTCCGATTTCAAGAACCTTGACATATGTTGTCAAGATCATCATTCTGAACAACATTTCCCACTAAACTTTTTGGCGGTTCGCCTTAGTTTCGTAATATATTGTTACGAATTTGGTTCGGCATAATATAAGTTAACAGAACGCCAACGGTAGTAGAACATGTAATAAGGGGTTAACAAGAGTAATACAGAACTATACAGGAACCGGTAACGAATACAATCTGTTATGTAATGTAATATCGAGACGTCTGCTAGAATTGGTGGCTGACTTTCGAATGACAGCTTGACAGGCGATCAATCCGATCGCCTTCTTCTCGCTGTCCCTTGTCTTCGTCGCGAGCACCAGCGGGCCATGGATCCTCTCTATAGGGTGCTCGCAACAATATTGAAATCAGTTTCATAACCGATGGTATTATTATTGGTTGGGGCTAGATTAGGGCGGCGGGCGCGCGCCCGCTTGCAGGCGCGTAAAGCATGGTAGCGAACCGATGTGAGTATGTGTTAAACTCGGTAATTCTAGTGTTAACTGTGGGTGCCGGGAAAGTGAATTGACTCCTTGCTTGAGGCGCCCCCCCGCGCCCTTACCTAGCCCCAACCAATACCTACTAATAGTGATGGGACTCCGAAGCGGTTCCAAGCGCTTCGAATCAGTCTTGACTGTTAGGCGACTACTTAGAAACCGCTTCAAACATGATTCGAAGCTTACAACTCTTGAAAAGTCTTGGTCGGCTTCGAAGTCTTGACCGGCTTCGAAGTCTCGAAACTCTTGGTTCGAAACCTTGGTAGGTACCCCGTGGCGAGGACAACAATCCCCAATCCCTCGCCAAATTTTATGGCTTTCGACCCTCGAAGGGGTTTGAATACCATTAAAAAGTGAGAAATGTCTAGGATCTCCGAATTTCTCATCAGATCTTTGCGAAACCGACACCAATAGATTCCATACGTTTCGCCGATGAAACTAACACCAAGAACGATGTAATTCGGACTATAACGAAGGAAATTCCATGAAAAAGACTTCGTTAAAAATAGTCCGATTTACATGAAATTTTGTAGGACTTCCGTTTCCGGTCGCGGTGTATGGCAGGTGTGCGAAAGTGAGCGGTGTTAGAGTGTGAGGGAAAGTGTGGTGAAGCGGTGAATGCGAGGATAGCGTGTGAGTGTGAAAGGTTGAGGAGAAGTGTGGAAAGGAGAGAGATAAGGGGGAAAGGGTTAGGAGTGTGGTGGCAGGGAAATTGGAGTGTTAAGGGAAGGCTTGGAGGTTAGGTGAGAGAGGTAGGCGAAGTTTTGGCGGGAACAACAGATAGAGAGCGGAGCGAGGCGAAGAGACACCTGTCGAGGAGTGGAAGAGATAGAGGTGCAGAAAGGAAGGTAGGAAGGCGGGATTTTGAACGGGGAAAAAGTACTTCGGAACATGGATAAAGAGAAGGGTGATGATATGGAAGCGGGGGGAAGTGGGGGAGAAAGGCAAATGGGGGGGGGGGAAAGGGGGTGAGAAAGGAAAAGGGAGCGCAAATATAAAGGAAAGATATAGGAAGGACAGTGGTAGTAGCTTGGGGAGCAGTGTGGGTAGCCTGGAAAATTACTGGGGAAAAAAGAGAGAGAGGGAAGAGGAGGAGGCAGAGGCGACTGCAGAGGAGGGAAGGGGAGGATTTAGGAGGAGTGGAAAAACGGTGAGGTCGCCAGAAAAAGGGGGCAAAGAGGGAGGCGAGCAGGGGGGTGGGGGAATGGTAGGGATGGAAGGAATGTTGAAGGAGCTGATAAGGGAGATAAGGGAAATGAAGAAGGAGATGAGGAGTGAAAAGGAAGAAAGAAAACGGTTGGAGGAGGAATGGAGAGGGGAAAGAAGGAAGTGGGAAGAATGGATGAAGGAGGAGAAGGCGAGGAGGGAGGGAATAGAGGAAAGGTTGGAGAGACTGGAAGAAAGGGATAGGAGGTTGGAGGAGGTGATGGGGAAGGTAGAGAGTTCGGAAAAGGAAGGAAGAAATGGAAAGGAAGTGGTGGAAGAGGGACAGGTGGAGGAATGGAGAATGAGGCTAAGAAGGTTGAAGGTAATGCAGGACAAAAAGGAGAGGGAGGGTAGAAGGTGCAACGTGGTGATAAGGGGTTTGGGGGTGGAAGGTGGAGAAGTGGAGGAGGGGGTGAGGAGGCTCTGGGGGAGGATGGGATTGGAGTGGGGAGGTATAAAAGAGGTGAAAAAGATAGGAAGAGCGGGAGGGGAGGGGGGCGGAATGGCTCTGGTGAAATTGGTGGGAAGGGAGGAAAAAAGGAAGGTAATGGAGGCGAGGAGAAAGCTGAGGGACGGGAAGGAGAGGATTGAGGATGACCTCACGGGAGAGGAGAGAAGAGGGAGGTGGAAGATAGAGAGAGAGGCACAGAGAGAAAGGGAGAGGGGGATGAATGTACAGATAGGGTACATGAAGATGTGGGTAAACGGGAGGATGAAGAAATGGGATGAGGTGGGTGAGAAATGGGTGGAGGAGCAGGGAAACGAAGGGAGTGGGAAAGGGGGAGGAGAGAGGGGTTGAAGCGGTGGCAGGAGAGAGACAGTGGGGGAAGTTATAATGGGTGGCTTTCTGGAACGTGGCGGGAGTAAAAAATAAAGATGGGGATTTTTGGAAAGGACTGGAGGAGTGGGAGGTGGTAGTGATGTGTGAAACGTGGATGGAGGAAAGAGACTGGGAATATGTAAGGAGTAGGCTGCCAAAGGGATACGTGTGGGTGAAACAATGGGCTAAGAGGATAAGTAAAAAGGGGAGGGCAATGGGGGGAATGCTAATGGGGGTAAGAAAGGAGATGGAAACAAGAGACGAGGAAAAAGGAGAGAAGGAGGGGATAATGATGAAGCAGGTGAAGATGGGGGGGGGGAGTGGTGGAGGGTGGTGGGAGTTTATGTGAACAAGGATTTACAGAAGAAGCTGGAGGAAATAGAGGAGTGGATAGAGGGAAGAGAAGAGGGAATAAGGGTGGTAATAGGAGGGGACTTTAATGCGAGGACAGGAAGGGAAGGGGGAGAGATTTCGGGAGAGGAAAAAAAAATGTGTAACGCGGTTTCCTTCGATGCATGCCGACTTGCTTGTTCGTACGTTCGTAGCACAAGCGCGGTCGCCTACCTCGTAGCCAACGCTACCGCGGTAACTCAGGCGGAAGGCGCGCGCTCTGATTGGTCGGGGTTTTTGCTTAATATCTCCTTAACGAAGCTTCGGACAATATTTTCGCTAAGGAAAAAGTTGTTTCAAATCACCCCCTGAGTCACCCCTTTCAAGGAAACGCGACATTTTTGGGACACCCTGTAGACCTGAAGGCGGCCTTTGACTCGGTGGATAGGGAGGTGTTGGTCAAGGAGATGAGGAAGAGGGGAGTGAGAGAGGGGTTGGTGGAAAGATGCGCGGAAGTGTTAAGGGGGTAGACACGGGGTAAAACAGCGATCTGTATACCGACACAATCTGGCCCGAAACATGGGTTTGGGGGAATACGTTGTTTGTCCTTATATGAGCAGATTTTGAGCTGGGTGAGGTCTCGCTCGAAAGAGGAAGGTCCGATGCAGCCCGCTCTGGTCATGGTTCGACGAGATTGTGTTAATATCTAATAATATGAGTGTTGAAAGTAGAGCAAAAGTCGAAAAAAAAAGAGAGTTTTGTGACTCACACGATGACCAGAGCGGGCTGTATCGAACCTTCCTCTTTCGAATGAGACCTCACCCAGCCCAAAATGTGCTCATATAGGGACAAACAACGTATTCCCGTGACTGCATTCCCAATACGAGTTCCGCCATATTGGCGATAGTACAGAGCAAGTCACGTGACAAATTTAGTTCAGCTAGTGGATTCGAGATGGCGCCTACTCGGGAGGACTGCCAACGTGGAATCATAGCAAAACTGAAGCGTTAGCTGGATATATGAGCCACAGTAAAAGCGTGATGCGGTCAATGTATGCATTTTCGTACGATTAGAGGTTAGGTTATATGCATTTTCGTACGATTAGAGGTTAGGTTATATGCATTTTAGGCATACATTTACTCAGCGTGCGTCGCTAGCCGGTTACAGCCTAGACATTTTGCCTAATATGGAGTGGGGGTAGATCCCCCACCATCAGACCCCCATCCGATCGTCGAACCAATCAACGCCAAGATGAAAATTTGCCGACGCCAGCGCCAACTAGTGAGACCGCGGCTAACCATCGCTGGGGAATCTGTTGTCGACGCTGATTGGCCGAGGTCTCACTTGTCGACAACCGATTCCCCAGCGACGCTGGTTAGCCGCGGTCTCACTAGTTGGCGCTGGCGTCGGCAAATTTTCATCTTGGCGTTGATTGGTTCGACGATCGGATGGTGGGGGATCTACCCCCACTCCATATTAGGAAAAATGTCTAGGCTGTAACCGGCTAGCGACGTACGCTGCATTTACTAGGAACTGCTGGGAACTGTATACTAGGATGGAGCGAAACAGGTGAAAAAAATGTTTAATACATATTCTCGTATTCCTGTATTACTATTTTTTGACCCGTGTCTGGAAGTGTGTAACTGTAAAATTTCAGCCGTCTGCGTTATTATTTTCAGTTGGCGCAGGTGACTTAAAGTTTTCGTAAAAATTGGGAAAACAGGGTTATAAATAAGTAATCACAAAATTTCTAAAAATAATTTTTAATTACTGTTACAACTAAAATTAGATATTACAGTGGAGGCTCACTGGAGGGGGCCAGTTTCCCCTCGATCGCTGTTCGCGGGACAAGTTCGGCTCGGACAATGTATCTGATCTCGTGCCTTGAGTCAGTAGAACGAATAATGAACAATTGCTAGAGCGAGAGAGGACACTAAGGAAAGCGCAGAATACTTGATTTGTAAAAAATGTATAAAGTCTCTATAAGTTTTTTTTAATTTACCATGCGCCACCTGAGGATGATGTAATAACTTATTAATTTTTGGTACGAATAATGCTTTAGTATAGGGTCAAAAATTAAACATACAGTGTTGGCGAAATTGTCAAAAAAAAATTTTCACTCCACCCTACTGTATACATTTACTAAATTAACGCCTTTACCGTGACACATACATCACTTGAAATCGCTGTCGAATTTATGTTATAATTATATGGCCACATCATTTAAAGTAAAAAAAGAGAGATTGGAACATTTTTACTAATACTGGAAATACTGATTTACTGATATCATATTTCAGAATGTGGAAGTTACAGCACTTATTTATAATTATTGCTCTTATTATTACTCTTTTTTATTCTTCTGACTATTGTATAAAACATGTAATAAGGAAAAGTCTCCAAACCGGTCAACAGTTGACTTCCTGATTCTTTTGTAATTCTTTACGGTCCAATGCAGAGATGGGCATTATTTAAATAAAAGGATATACTTCCGAATGGCCCAAGTGGCTGATCGACACGAGGTTTGGGGGAGGGGTGTGTACCCTAAATCTAAAATTCTATATAGGTTCGGGTATTGATTAGTTTCCATTGTTTATTCGAAGGCCTTTCATCTTGGGCTTCGAATAATTTTTCTTCTTTCATTATATCTTTATCCTAAGGTCGTATTCAGATATATTGGCCGGTCAATAGCAATCGAGGAGAAATCAGCCACCACCATCTGACGATCGTGGATTTGTCAGTTGGAGTTGCTAGGCCCCCGAAGGTTATGGTGTCGTAACGGGAACGCTGCTCGGCTCTGTCTGAACGTAGCCGTGTGGATGTTATTTATTCTTATAGCGATTTCGGCAGACACGCACTGGTGTAGTTTCGTGCTATGCCGGTGCTGCCTGAGCACAGTGCCAGTGCAGCACGGTTTCTAGGGTTTTCTAGCACCGATTACATTGGATTTGACATGCGAGCAATCTTGTATCGTATTCGGCGAACAAGAGCTGCCCTGGTGTAGTGCAAACCTCACATTCGGATGAACGGAATAAACTGCACTAGTGCAACCTTTCTCGCATTACGATTTCTGACCATTTCTGACAGCGCAGTCCAGTGTAGCCAAGTGTACCAGATCTCTCTAGGGAATTTACCACAGAAAACTATGCGCGTGAAATGATGTTCACACCAATTAACGGTGACAAATATATATTTCGTAAATAATATGGGTTTTCCTACAAACGCTGGGCACGATGGTAAATTCGATCACGATTGTTCCCAATCACGGGGATTTCTGACAATGATCCGTGATTTTTCGTGATCGCTTCTGATTCGTGGAGAGCATAACTGTTCTTTGCACGCGTCACATAACCCCAATTTCTCTCAAAACATTCCCAAACGTTCTTATAGAAGTTCAGTTGTATATTTTGAACCAGTGTAATCGTTCTTGATTTATTTAAATATAACGAATATTTATTCACTTTAGTTAAAAAATAAAAAATACGTATACCTGTGAGAATACTTTAGCCAATCAAATCAGTGTATGCATACATTGACTAGTAGAGAACGTATACATTCGCTGAATTGCGCTCAATTAACACTTTAACTGTAACACAAGCTATATTGACGTAGTTTATAAAAAATTATTCAATCAATGTTAAGAATTACGATCATGGGAAGCAAATTCACTCAAGATAAAAAATCACCATCATTGTTAGTGATTTTGCACTCCATCCCTATTCCCTAACCAGAATCCACCAGAACAGAGCTGAGTCAGCTCTAGTTCACCCGAATGTGCGGCATGGTGTCGCACTGAAAAAGTTCCCACTAGTGCGCACCTGTGCGTGTCTGCCGAAATCGCTATTAGAGTAATAGTTGCGTGCGTTACGAAGCTATGCGTAGACCAATACGAGATGACGCTATCGAGAAAGAATCGATGTTCTGACCATAACACTTCTGAATTTTTTCGGAGCTAACGCACACCTATTCTGATGTATGTATTTCTACGCTCACAAGGGAACATCCCGAACCCGGAAATTCGAAAAATACTGAAACTTTGTAATCGTGTTTGGTTGCGGAACGATTACCGGTGGGACGGAGAAGGGATAGGTTGCCGACTCAGTCGGTAAGGCAGGGTTCGGCGAATGAGTAAAGCTGTGGTTGAAATAAATAATAGTGTTTATTCACTAAGGCGTATATACAATTTATGTTTGTGTATAGATTCCGAGCGCGACGGAAGAGCTAGGGCGGTACGGCGCGTCGTTTCGCGACGGCGGCGGGTTTTCGGCGATTCGTAGGAACGGGGATGCGGTATAATGAACGTTCTGCTCTTGGGGGCCTTAAGAGGCGCGTCCGTACGAGAGTCGTATATTGGAGTTTCGAAGTGCAGTAGGCTTCTAGCCTACTGGGCGTAGAGATACCTCTTCGACGGGGTAGGGCGAAAGATTTCTCTCGGCCTATATCGGAAACGAGGCTGGCAATGGCACAGCGTGACGATAGGTCGGCGCGTGCACACCTCAAGGAAATCCACAAAAATAGAGCCTCTCGAACGTACGGTACGGCGGTGTGAACCACTAATGCGTGCGGGACGAGAGCTCTCAATCTCGCTCGCCGCGGGCCTTATACGCGCAAGCCGCGAATCTTCGCTCGCGAGAGACAGCACGGGGCAGCGGCCGCCCAGCGGCCGCGGCGCGAACTAAGGCCTTTGTTTTCGGTACCGAGCGTTCGGATGGCGCGTGACGTGACTTCGTCACAACTTTGTGAATATGGAGAGAATTTCCTCCTGATTACAGTGCAATTTTTTGTTTGCTGCCCAAATTCACACTAGGGGGGTGTAATTGACCGCTGAAAATCCGATTATATTCCGATTTTGTGTTATAACTCGTGAACTGTAAAATAATTTTTTTTACCAAATGATAGATCTAATTAAAAGAAGGAACTTTTGTCTTGAAACTTTTTTTCTATCTCTTACAGTTCGCGAGTTATAACACAAAATCGGAAAATAGCAAAATTTTCAGGGTTTAATTTCACCCCCTTCGAGTGAATTTGGGCAGTAAACAAAAATTGCGTTGTAATCAGGAGGAAATCCCCTACATATTCACAAAGTATCAGAATTTTTTTAATTTTCGGGTTCGGGATCTTCCCTTGTCAGAACTCGGTTGGCTTACACGTCAGGAGCTTGGCGCAATCCCTACCACTTCTGGCCCACTCTTGTTCTGCGAAGCCGAGAGCGAGATGGAACGGGAGCGAGTTAGAAAACACAGAAAATGAGCACCGAGGCAGGCCAACGATATGGTGGGAGAATACTCCTCACGAAACTCACCGGCCAATATATGTATCTGAATACGACCTTAGAAGCTCGAATACCGAGGAAAACCTTTGTGGCCCGAACCGCGCGAGATCGCCGTTGCTCGGCGATGCGTAATCGATTATACAGAAGCAGAGTTTGTTTATTTTTCATCGCATCAATATGAAAGTGACACTACTGGATTTCTGGCATTCTCCCGGTTATATTGACAGAAAATAATTTAAATCGGACTATTTTTAACGAAACGGGCTTTGACTTCTATAAACAAATTTTTCACGTAATTTCCTTAATTATGGTCAGAATTATATCATTTTTGGGGCCGATTTGATCGAGAAAATATGAAGAATCGATTGACGTCACTTTCGCAAAGATCTGATTAGAAATGCATAACTGCAGATTCGTCACTGCTTAGTGCGCAACATTGTATGGCCCCACTGGTTTCGAGCGCCGAAGCCCACGAAACTCAGCGAGTCGCATGATTGCCAGCGAGAAGGACAAGAGGGGACTTTCGATGGCGAAGGAAAGTCAGCCTTCTACAGAACTCAAATCGAGAAAGACTTTGCTGACCGACTTTATATTCACGTCAAATAAATACTTTAATTGTAAAATTTAGACGATGAAGTATTGTTGAATTTCGCCAGTTCTTACATACGCCCCACTTGGTTCGGAATTCCTGATCTCAGAGTTTCATGCATGTACCTATTGAAATGTTATTTTTTCTTATGAATACATGATTAGGACACACTCTACGTTCTCTAAAAATTGACCGAATTGCGCCATGTTTGATATCATTTTCATCGGGAAATCCTAAAAAATCCATCGGTAATACTTTCATCAACACTTATCAAAAACATGCACATTTTATTTTTCTGTACTGGGTATTTTATCTACCTCGTCGGTTTTATTGCTCTCGACTGTCAACGGGCGGTCTACTAGGGCTCGAAGGTCCTCGCTCGCAGCGAGAAAGCAAAGCAGTGGGGTCGGTAGGTCTTTCCCGATAATCTGAGCCGAAAGGCTTCTCAACAATTGGAAGACTGTACATATGCTTTCAAATGTAATGTTCGTTGGGCAATATGAGACGATGTCTCGAAGCACCGATTCTTATGTAAGATACAAGGAATGAATAAAAAAACCTAAACCTAAACCTACATATGTTTTCCGATGATTTCGACGATACGCGCAACCATTTGCGTGCGCGGCTTTATGTTGCACGTCAAAAAACATTCTTTTAATTACAATTAGTAATTCAGTTTGTGGAAGGGCAGGAATGAGGGCGTGGGGGTTTGAAAGGAAGTTGGAGGAGGGGCAAGGGGGGGAGCTGGCGAGGAGTTGTTGGGAAGAAATGAAGGGGAGGTTAAGAGGGTGTAACCGTTAAGCCGCGGGGTTACCGGTGGGACGGTGGAGGAACCGTATCGCCAGCTCAGGACGGTGGTCCAGGGCCGCCGATCGAATGACTTAGTACGCAGAGGTAAGGTAGAGTACGATAATTTATTTCGTCGAGAGTACAGGGTATCCCGGCCAGGTCTATGCTGGCAAACAGAGTATGTACGGCTTAAACCTAGACTTAGCCTATCGGCGCGGATCGCGTCGCGTACTTCGGAGTGTTGGTCGGCGATGCGTATCGCGGCGCGTATCTCGGTGCGTATATCGATGGTCGATTCGGCGAGAGTGGAGAGGAAAGACGATTTGACCCTTCGGTGTCCAGGCGGGCCAACCCTGCCAATGGACCCTGGTCGGAGAGTCGGGGGGGGGGGGTCCGGTCACCCAGTGGGCACAGCCCGCGGGTGAGTCGGCGACTGTAAGGACGCTCTCGAGAACAGAGATAACTCTGTTCGGGAGATCGATGGCGGTTATCGGTATTTCGTCCAGAGGATGGCTCACGCTGTCCTTCTGGGAACCGTGGAGGTGTGGAGGCGAAAAATGCACAGAGACTCAGTCTGTGGACGCACAAGAACTGGTGCGAAACACGGGCGCTTGGCTTTCGCAAGAACGAGGGTTTCGGCACAAGAACGTGGAATCGCACAGGAGGTTTCTGGCAGAGGCGTACTGTCCGTACTAACGCTCTAGGCGGTCTCTGCCAAATAGGCAGAGTCCTCGTCCGCACATTTTCGGCAGCGAGAGGGTCTCTCGCTGTGAAACCCTCTCGCGCCAGTTCTCGGTATTGCGGACGAGTGGTGGGGGGCAAGACCGTTGGCGTAGCGCGGCACGCGCTACCTCGGTCGGGCGCGTGGTGGGGGGTAAGATCGTCGTCCCACCGGCGTAACTCGTTACAAGGGGAAAGGCTTTGGAGGGGTGGGAAGAAGAAAGGAAAGTGTTTTACGAGGAAAGGGGTTGGACCTTGGAGGAGATGGAAGGGATGAGGGAAAGGGGGGGAATAAGAGGAGAGGAGTTAGTGAGCAGGGAAAGGAAATTGCAGGAAGAGGAGAGGTGGAGAAGGATAGGGGAATCAAGGTATAACGTATGGTATGGTAGGGTGAAGGGGGAGGGTTTGCCGGGGTATTTGAAGAAGGGGTGGGGGGAAAGTAGATGGAGAAGGGTAGCGAGATATAGGTTGGGCAATGAAATGAGGGGGGGGGAGGTATTGGGAGGAGGAGGAAAAAAGGATATGCAGGGTGTGTAGAGGGGGGGAAGAGACGTGGGAACACATGTGGGAGTTTTGTATGGGGTGGGGAGAAGAGAGGGGGTGGCAGGAGATGGCAGGGGAGGTTCTAGGTGATGGGGGGGAGGGGGAGGTGTGGATGAGAAGAATTGAGGAGAGGAGAGAGGGAATTGAGCATGGATGAGGAGATGAGAGTGGAAGGGGAGCCGAGCGGAAGCGGAGGTCCGGGAGAGAGGGGGAAGCGTTTTTTGGGGGGTGTTGCGTGTGCGAGCGGCAGGGAAGAGGGTAAAGAGCGAGCGAGCGGAGGGGGGGGGGAGAGGCGAAAGGAGGAAGTAGGTTAAGATAGGCTAAGATAGGTTAAGATAGGTTAAGGTAGATATAAGGTAGATATAAGGGAAGAAGAGGGTGTGAGAGGTGTGGCTATAAGGAGATTGTAACCCCCAGGGGAGTCAATAAAGACCAATATACAGTAATTCAGTTTGTAAGTGCTATTAAATTAGGCGTTATTAAAATCATGCACAGTTCATTAGTTTTAACTAATTGACGAATTCATGTATTTTTAATTCATTAATGCAGTACTCTGGTTAATAACATCGTAATACGGAGCTAATATTCTAGGCCCTAGAATGTACAGTATTGTCGATGTGCAGTTGACACAAGCGCCACTTCACACTATCGTTTCTTAGCATTTGTACAAGGTGATTCTCTAGCTGGAGGCGTCAAACGCGATGCTCGCCAGCAATCATGTGTCTCGTCACCCCGTCTCGCTGAGTTTCGTCGGCTTCGACGCTCGAAACCAGCGGGGCCATACAATGTTGCGCACTAAGCACTGATGAATCTGAAGTTTTGCAATTTCTAATCAGATCTTTGCGAAAGTGGCGTCAATCGATTCCTTATGCTTTCTCGGTCAAATTGGCCCCAAAAATGATATAACTCGGACTATAATTAAGGACATTACGTGAAAAATTTGTTTGCAAAATTGAAAGCCCGTTTCGTTAAAAATAGTCCGATTTAAATAATTTTCTGTCAATTTAATCGGGAGAATGCCAGGAATCCATTGGTGATGAAAAATAAAGAAATTCTGTTTCTGTATAATCGATGACAACATCGCAATAGCACCGGGGGGGGGGGGGTGCATTAGCGCATATGAAAAGCTATCGAATAAGCAATTGCAATCTAAAGTCGCTATTGCACCAACACAATTTTATATATAATGTTTGTTCAATAACTGCTTTCTGCATGGGACGCTTAATTATTTTATAATAAGTGCATAACTTTCATGTTCTGCTTCAGTGCCTTGCTAATAAAAAAATTTCTAACCTAATATAACAAACTTAATTTTCTGGGAACATCTCATCTATTTTTTCTTTTCACTTATAACTCCTTACTGCCAACGTAACATATTATAGCATAAGTACATTTTAAGTAATTAAAGTGTACAATGAATTGTCTACGTTTGCTCTACCAGCAGACCTTCTGTAGCGAACACTGCGTCGATTTTGCTGGAGGTCGTAAATCTCCTCAACGCAATGTCACTTACTCTTGCGACGTCTTATGGTCACAAGAGCTCACTGGATTAAAAACTGAATGAAAGGTGTGTCCTTTAATAAACTGAGACACCCGATTAACAAGTAACAAAGTATGGTTTATTATATTTGAGACAGCCCTGTATTGTACAGAAAGTGGTGTCAATTGAACACGCTTGGAGTTTTGTTGGCTTCTGACGCGGAGGAACCTGACTTCACGCAGGAAGACTATAGATCCTCCCTCAGAGGATGTGTCTTAGAACAAGAAGAAGTGGTCGAAACTAAACTATTGGTGAATCGTGGTGTGGAAATGGTTCGAGGAAAAGTGCACAGGAAAGGGAAACCTTAACAAATAAATCAGCCCCGTGAGCCGTTGGTCGCGCGGCCATCTGTTTATTATCGCGGCTGTCTGGAGACCCCTTGGCCGTGACGCATGTAGATCGCCTGAATTTTTACAAGTACCGTGACGCTACGTGTTTACATCCCTCGTATCAAGTAGGTATACGAGGCGCGGACTGACAAACCGAATGTTTAGCAGATGTGCTGTCGAGAAGGACAAGGCATCCTTGTGCGTCCCTGGTGCTTTGGTGAAACTAACGCTCAACACCTTCCGTTTAAATATTTACAAGTACAACGCAGCAGCAAGGAATTTCTTTCCTTATGTTGTTTATTGAGTTTGAAGGCCCTAGGCTCTGAAAAGAGCCCATGGGTCCGTATGTACAGTGTAGCAGAGTGGAAAGGAATTACAGATCATATATACATGTTTTGAAAGTTTTATCGATGAACTTGAAGAGTTACGCCACGATGTCGTTAGATAAAAGAAATTGATGGATGAGTTTAAGTTCCTTGAGGTAAGGCTTCGAGAGAAAGCATTCAATGCAGAGAGGCAGTTGCCATCCATACCGACTGAGAGCGAGTAATTTCATTCCTTATTCAGAATAGAATACGGAAATAGCAAACAGCTCCCTCTCGCGTTCACCGGGCAGTCGTCGATCTATCGGTATTACCATTTCTGTGCAGAAAAAACCTGCTGTTATACCGACCTGCCGAATCGGCCAGGTCACGTGACGTGTCTACCCCCTTAACTCTCGCGCAATAGTAGGCAAATCAACTCACACTCAAAAGAGTCTAACGGCCATACGAGTTCAACGCAATATTGAAATGTATGCTTTTGTTATTATTTTATAACATAAAATAATTATTGTGGCACTAATAAAATGATTATTTGGAAAAAAAAGAACAATGTCTTTCTTTCTCGCACCAAAGAAGATAAGATAGAGTGGAAGCATCCCATAACAGCCCGTGTTGAAAAGTAATATACGATACTCAGCGCCCTCTGGTGCTTCAGGCCCTCGTAATTTCGATAAAAGCGGCAATATTTAAAATTTTTAAAGTTAGAAATGAATGAATCAAAATATTAATAATAGAAGAAATAATGAAAACAACAGTAAATTTGATAGTATTTTAAATTTTATTACTGATGAATTACATTTTGAATATTACATACATACATTACATACATACATCACATACATACATCACATACATACATCACATTCATACATTACATACATACATTACATGCATACATTACATGCATACATTACATGCATACATTACATGCATACATTACATGCATACATTACATGCATACATTACATGCATACATTACATGCATACATTACATGCATACATTACATGCATACATTACATGCATACATTACATGCATACATTACATGCATACATTACATGCATACATTACATGCATACATTACATGCATACATTACATGCATACATTACATGCATACATTACATGCATACAACATAATAAAGTTAAAGTAATTTTTAAAATTATGTATAAAGTAAAAGTATAATTATAAGCAATAATTGGAGATGAAAACAAAGCTAACAGCCAAATTTTTTCATTTTATTCTGTTTAACTTTGTGCTTCTTCGCTTTTTGAATGGCTCGTCGCCTAAATCTCGCTTCCCAAAATCATCTAATTCTGATAAATGAATTTACAAATGCATTTGTAGCTGCTGGTGTGCATAATTGAAAGCAGGGACTGTGTTCACGTAAGATAGGATTAAAATATTCACAAATATTTTTAAAATGAAAAATTTTTTGTATACATGACTGATATATCTTCTCCCACTTCAAAACAGATTGGAATAAAATTTGTGACGAATACTTAAGTTTGTGCATATCCGCGTGTTCTTTCATAAGTGTGAACAATTGGTAGTCATTAAAGTTAGTATTTGAATTAGGTAAAATAAGAAATTGTATACATTTTTTACAAGTGATTTTAAAAATTTGTTTGCCAAATAACCGCATATATAAAATACTGCATTCGTTTCCGTTAGTTCAGCAGTTTCGCTGCGTTCTTTAAAGTCAGATTCAAAATCACCCATTATATTCTGTACAGATAATTTATTGAGCAAAAATTCTTTGTAATCCACCTGCGGTTTCAGACGAGCAGACACAGTTTCTATATTGCTCAATTTGGCAAATATTTTATTATCATCAATTTCGCAATTTGACATTTTTGACAGTGTGTAATAAAACTCAGTTTAAGACCAGTTTCAAATTGTATAGGCGACGGATTCGTTGAACAACCATGTTGCTGTCTAATTATGGCAAATAAATTTTCTAGTGGGTCTTGATTTAATCGACGCGTTTTTAAAATAGGTATATTATAGTTTTCGGAAAGATCAGAAGATAATTGTAGGATGCTATTTATAACTAATTCTAATCCTGTCAAGCAGCTAGGTTTGGATCTTCCAGTGGTAGTTATAAAATGTGAATTTTCCAGATGACCTAGCATCTCATTTAAAAATTTGTTATGTTCCGAATCCTTTGAAATTGCATAATTTAATTCTTTTTCTATAGTTTTTCTTTCAAGACGCGAATTCAACGTATCAAATAGCTTGTCCATGTCGGTTAAAAATTGGCCAGTTCTGTCATTTTCTGGAAATAGTTCAGGATACATAGTGCTATAAACTAAATATGCCGTGTACATAGAATCAGAAAAAATTTGCGCAGCTGGCGAGACAGTCATTTTGGTCATATTATTTAATGAAAAATGATTGTCATTTATTTTGGGTATCATGTTCAGAGGTACTTCTTTACTTAGTTCGTAAATCTTTTCGATTACCTTCCAATCGACACGACCTTCTCGATAATGTAACGGTTTCGTCGAAAGATTAGTACGCATACTTTTTAATAAGTGTGGCGGGTCAAATATTAAATAAACTTTATCCGTATATCCGGGAACTGTGAAATACGGGTTTTTTGAATTTATATTGAACTTTTGTAGTATTCCCAGATTTCTAGGCCCTTGGTCACAAATCATTGGTTTTACGATAAGACCATGAGCAAATAATTGTTCCGTCGTGTCTACCATTATATCGTGCGTTAATTTAGTATTATTTTTTTCTCCTAACAACCAGTAACCAACTAACTTTTCTTTCATCGGTTTATGAATCCATGTTATCATGGCAACTAACGCACTTTTGGCTATTTCCGCTGTCCGTTTTTTGCCATTGTCTGCAATACCTTTGAACTGATCTAAATGATTATCGTAATGAACTTCCAATGTTAAATTGATTTCGTCAAATAAAATATTTACCACTCGAGCTTCAATAGGTAACTGTTCAGATCTGCGTTTTAATTCATTCAAAACAGTTTGGTTTAACCCTGGATAAATGGGAAATTGCTTTTCATATTCGTTTAATGTTCTAATGGTTGGCAAATGCAGAATTTTACATAGAAATCGGTACGCTTTGGGAGAGTGATATTTTATTAAAAGTGCTATATCTTTCAGCTCCTTTGTATATCGTCTACGATTCTTCTTAACACCACACAATCGCAAATGTGATGCGAAAAATGTGTGTGCATCTTTGTCCAGATATTTAGCACACTGAATCTATTTCTATATCTACACTTCTTTGGGCTAAATTTTCCTTTTGTTTTTGGAACCTTTGAATTCTACTACGCAAGTTTGCTATCCTTCGTTTCTGAGTAGTTATTCGCAATGACTTTGGTGATAGTTGTACTTGTTTGCCTGTAGTTTTTAAGTTTTGTTTTTTTTGTGAATGTTTGGCTGTTAACTTTGGCTGTTGATTCTTACTTAGTTCTAAATTTGATACATAATTATGTTTGGATGACGTTGCAGTACAACTATTACCTTTCTTTACTGGAGATTTTTTAGTTGTAATTGTACTTTCAGATAATAGGTCTAAGCCTACTGTCAACTCATTGTTTCCACTAGTATGATACCATGAACGTTGATCCTGGCTGATGGGTATATCTTCGCAATCTGTTTCATCTTTAAAGCAAAGAAACAACTAAAGTCAAATGTTTTTCAGTGAGTGTGTAACTGTGTGTGAGTGTAATATAGAATGGCTGTTCAAATTAAACTTCAAATTAAATTATGATCAATAAACAGTACTCAAAAATCGATTCAAACAATAATTATTAACAGTTTCACTTTTGACTTTGTTTATGACCGTTATTCCTCTGTACCCTTCGGATGTTCTCGCTTCTATATACTATTTACTTTAGTCACGCTCCAACCGACTAACAAGGTGCACGTCTTCGATAACGTGTTTAACGTATAAAAGCAAACGCAGTATTCTTCAATAACTTTCTTGAAAATGGTCTAAACCATAGACCGAAACGTCGAATTATAATTATTGCAAAATAGCTTTTATTTAAGTGTTTACATGACCGAACCTACGCGCTGATATCACTTTTTGGTTTTTATATAGAATGGCTGTTGTCGTGGTTTGTAAGAGTGCACATACATGTAACGAAGACTGGGGTAAAACAGGAACACTTAGGTATTCCATTATTGTATTGTTATTGATTAAATCAATTATTAATTATTTACTTATAGTTAAAAACAATAAACCTTTTTTTATTGCTCTGTACACAGTTGATCCCAGCGCAAATTGAGGTACCCGTAAAGAAGGTAACGTGAAACTTTTTTATGTATAGAATTTTTTTTAATTGTTTTCTACAAAATGATTTTAGTTATTTTACATGCGCACTACAATATGGCAGACACATGAGAAAGTGTAAAAAAATTGTAAATTAAAAAAGTGATATTTACAAACAGACTAGAAATATTTTCGGGTATGTCATTTTGCCCCTACCTCGAAAAATGTATCAAACATTAATTAAGAATAATTATAATTTCATATTTACAATTATTATGCAATGTGGGGAAATGGTACTTGCCAAATTATGTATTTATAATTATTACGAAACTGACGAGTCATTGAAAAACCAGAAACCACATTGTGTCCCACACTGCGTTCCATATAAGAGTGTACCGATGCCCCTACCGATTTGCGCAGCTCCCATGGATCTAACACACGCGATTGGTCTTAGCACTGTCCCTGCCAGTTTACTACCAATCAACAGTGTACTCCTGCGTGAAACCAGTATGCTCCAATGTGGAACGCAGTATATATTAAGGCACGACACGCAACCATTTGTTAATAACTTATGTTCTTTGTTAAAATTTTCATGTTTTGGCAATTGCATTTCCTACCTGACATTACAACACGTATTTTACTGTTGGTCTGAATGTGAACTATAGCTGGTGTACTCTCTGTCGCTTTTTCAATATCCACGATAATAGTTTTACTATTACGTAAACATTCATCTGAAAAATATAAAATTTTTGTATCATTAATATATTAGCAACCATATCACTAAATATACAAATACTTTATCTATATAGAATTGAACATACGTGGCAAAGCTGGACGCATAAATTCAATGACATCTTTGTAAGCAATTTAATTTTCGTATCAATATAATTTTCGGTAATGATCAAAAATCCGTGAAGGACTACGTTCGTGGTCAGCTGTGGTCAGCACGAGAATGCCCGTCGTTCCTTGCCACCTTCATCATGATGCCAGCTCCTCCAGCTCCAGATATGCTATTGTTTTTAAAAGAACCCGCTTCTTGCATGGATACAGACAAAGCCCGCCGCGGGCTTTTTGAATTATTGATTCTTACATTCGACCATCCTGGCAGATAGTCTGTCCTCAGACTTTGTGATCTAGAAAATCAAAGGGTTATGTTAGTCTATATTAGTGTGCTAGTAATGTAATTTACGCAATTAAGCATAGTTTGACTCATCCGTATGGCCAAATCGTTCTCGACCCCTTGCGTGTCATAATTATCGTTTTCCGTTAGTAACTGCATCGTGGTTGCTTACTACGTTAGTGTGCAAGGGACTTCGCTTATTTTTTTTTTTCGAGGCCAGGTCATCGTATTACTCCTGATCGAAATATTCTGCTTACTGCGTAAGTACCGTTGTACTTATCCAAACTCATCGTTGCTACCTGCGATGCAGGAGTACCGTCGCACTCCTGACACTCGCCCCATATGATCGCCTAAGCGGCGCACCGTCGCACGCCCTTAGGTCGATCGGTCGTACATAGAGTGTGGTATTCAGTGACATATCACTCTCCAATACCCGTCTTTTCGAGTATCGCCCAAGCAACACGCCGTCGCATGTCCTTAGGTCGATGAGCGTTGGCCGGCAACACCGTTGTGCTTCCTCCAACTTATGCAGACGTTCGTGTTCGTCCATCTTCTACACGTCACTTGCCTGCATTGTAATCCACGGCTTTATGTGGTCTGCAGCCCTTACCGTCCTCGTTCGCTTGAATCCTTCGCGTAAATCCTCCACCTCGTATCGGTCGTTTAAAAGAACCTTACGGATTTTGAAGGGGCCTTTGAATTTTGGAAATAGTTTGCGACTACTTCCCGTCGCAGGTTCACTAGTGATGCGGACTAACACTAAATCCCCCTGCTCATATGTTTTGGCCTCTCGTCTCGTTTTGTCGTATCGCTTCTTTTGTTGGTGTTGATTCGCCGTTATATGTTTGGATACCGCCTCTCTCACTTCGTTCAAGTCCAGTCGCTCGATTTCGTTTTGAATCGTGCTTAATATATGCGCCTCTGCTGGACTTCTTACATTACATCCTATGAGGGACTTCATAGGTGTCGTGTTAATACCTTTATTAAACATCGTATTTAAGGCGCTCTGAATCCCTTTTATCTCCAAGTCCCACTTTCTCGAATCTTTACCAGCGGCTGTGGTTGCTAGTGCATTCACAATCGTTTTGTTGTACCGCTCGCATTGACCGTTCGCCCGGGGCGTTGCCACTGCGTTTAATACATGCCTTATTGCGTATGTTACGCAAAATCCTTCGAATTCCTGCGATGTAAACGCCGTACCCCTGTCGCTGATTATCCTTGTTGGGGATCCAAATAGGTGTATCAAATTTAGTAACACCTTAGTTCCTGCAAAGATTGGTACATTGCTGCTTTTGACTTTCGTCAATATTTCCCAAGCATACGTTTCCTTCAGTCAAAATTTCGCAAAAATTAACACTTAGGGACTTTTCCTCGTTAGTACATTACCCGGGCACTCGTGTAAGTATTAATTCCTGACCGCGTTTCAGCATGATTATGCATTCTTGATCTAGGACAGGCCTGCACAGCAAGGCTGTGGCGGGCAAGAGCGCTCTCGATTGCTCGTGAGCAAAGCGAAGAGCGACGCCGTGAGCAGTTCCTCCACCCTGTGGCCAATATCTGTTGTAGTATGCGTGTAAATTGTAAGGTGAGTTGCTGACGGTCAGCGGCACACTTCACTCACGAACACTCCCCACCACGGCACTCACGGCACTGTTGTTCATGAAGGCGTGGCTTAGTGATTTTCGATGCTCTTTCCGCACGCGCCCGAAAAGTTTTGCCCGGCGGGCATTCAGCTGTGCACGCCTGATCTAGGAAATCACGGCCAGTAATTATGTCGTATGCTACATGCTCGTCCGCTCCGACTAATGCGTCGACTATAGTCGTTGCCCCCACCACTCTCACCGTTACGCGAGTAGCTTTATCTCTAGTGACTATTTGACCGGCGAATCCTCTTAAAGTCGCTTCCGGAATTAGCGGTATTAAAGAGGTTACAGATCAATCAATTTTATTCATTAATGCTTCAGTATTGTGGAAAAATTGTATTCATTAATGTTTCCTTCAATATTGTGTCGAAATCGATTATAAATTTCTTTCATTCAAAGTAACGAATGAAAATTAACTTTATCTCTTTTTCACTTTGCTTCTTCGTCTTCTCTCCTTTTCTCTACATAGGTATGAAACATGTATTAGTTTCTGTTGGCTGAAGGTGTGCGTGTAACGCGTATGACGAACGAAACATGTGTTAGTTTCTGTTGGCTGAAGGTGTGCGTGTAACGCGTATGATGAACGAAACATGTGTTAGTTTCTGTTGGCTGAAGGTGTGCGTGTAACGCGTATACGTATTATGTTGACGAAAATTTTGACTGCAGAATCAGAAGAAGAAAAATCTTACCGTTTTCGACAGATTCCTGAGACGATATTACGATATCTCTGTTATGCGTGGACCGATTTTATTGAATTTGGTCTTCTTCGAAAGCTGATATGCGGTTTACATAAGAAAAATGCCTTTAAATTTAGAAAATATTGCAGGCGTGATGAGATATTAATGAAATAAGTTTCAGGTTAGGTTGGATTAGCCGGGCGACGAGTAAATGATAGCGGTAGCGACAGTCGACATGTACAGGGTGTCTTTCCTGTACTTGGTGTCGCGACGCTACCGCGTCTCTAGATTTGTATTTACTTATTTATTTATTCATCTGATATTTTATATTATTTATTGCTTTATCGGGGCGCCGTCGGCTCCCACCCCACCGGTTAAAGAAAGTGGCACCACCGTAAAGGCGGACCGACCCGAAGTAGTCGCAGCTGGTCCGGGGTTCGGCCCAGGGTGACCGAGGTATAGGCGAAGATAGGAAGATAGAAGAAAGGGATAGGAGGATGGAGAAGGTCGGGAGATGGGAAAAGGAAAAGAATAGGGCGTGAGGGAAAGGGTGGGAGGGCAAAAGGAGGAATGGAGGCTGAGAGTCAGAAGGATAGAAAGGTGATGCAGGATAAGAAAGAGAGGGAGATGAGAAGAAGTAATGTGGTGGAAGGGGGGTGGGATAGAAGGAAAGGAGGTGAATGAGGAAGTGGGGAGGATATGGGAAAGGTTGGGGTTGGGGTGGGGGGATAAAAGTGGTGGTGAAAATAGGAAGAACAGGAAAGGAGGGGAGTGGAATGGTGTTGGTGAGGTTGGAGGGGAGAGAGGAAAGTGATGGAGGCGAAGAAAAAACTGAGAGGAGGAAGGGGGAGGGTGGAGGATGACCTCACAGAGGAGGAAAGGAG